>JANHAO010007656.1:0-19947 GCA_026873985.1 Saraca asoca | reverse complement strand
TCCGTACCAATCCCAATCCCAGGCCAGGCAAAATTATACCAGTCCCAGGCTAACCCGTTAAACCCAACCCATTTTGACACCTCTATCTATTAGCTTAATAGAAGCAGGCTAATGGGCTAACTCATTAACTTAATGGGTTAAAACTAATCAGTCTCACACTCTTGTTAGGTTGGGATTATTTTGAACCAGACCCTTATCAAGTCAGATCATTGTTCTCCATTTTCATTACAATCCTAATTCCATATTAGATAAAATTATGCCAGTCTCACACCAACCTATTAAAACCAACTGACATTTCTATATAATGACTCAATTTAGTTCCTAATTTTTATTTTTGTGAATGTCATCCCCAATTTTTTTTTAAAAAAAAAATTCAGTCACTTAGCTAACTCTTAAGTCCTAGCTAGGTTCATTTTCCCATCGGAGAGTGCTTACTGCTCCTTGACCCCATCATGGAATGCATCCTCCAATCTAACAAAAAAAAATCTAAATCATGTGACCCACAATAGCTCAATGGTAGTCCATAACTTATATGAATTGAAGTTAGGTTTTTCTATTAAAACATACATTTAATTAGGAAATTATATATAGTAGCAGAATCTTCAAGGCTGATAATAATAGTTCCCAACCTCAAGAAGCCAAAATCCCATAACTTTCCAAGTTAAATAAGAAAATAATAAGAAGAAAACCTTTTAAAACCTAATACCCAAAACTATAATAGTTTTTAAGAAAAAATAATTCTAAAATTTCAATATCAGGCAGATTAGTGACATTACAATTTTTTTTAAAAAAAATTAGGTACAACAAAACTAGCGCAAAGAAAACTTACAAAATAAAATTGAAACTAGTTTAAAAGTTGAGAAACCAAAAGTATAATTTGATCTAAAGAATATATATAATATCTCTCACTTTGATGTCTACTTGACATCTTCTAGGTGAATGGCTTGAACCATGTCCAATTTAGCAAGGCTTAACAAATTGGGATTTATATTTTGCTTTCTTTCATATGCATCATGAGCCACTGAGCTTCTTTCAACTATGGATTCCACTAAGAGGGGGTAAATTAGTTTTAAGATTTTATAATTTTAAAACAATTTTCTTCAAACCCCTTATAAAATTTAGCAAAAACAATAAATTCTTTTGAAAATAAGAAATGTTTAGCCACAAAAACATAGAAACTCTAGCCAACACAAAAACAATAATCCAACAAGAAAATGAACAATAATGAATCTAAATAAAGTATAGTACAGAAAGAAAAGGAGTAAGGATACAAAAATTGCTTAACCACAATCACAACCCCTTTGAGATCCTCACTCAAAGAAGAAAAAGAAAGAGGATAACTACTCTTTTACCCTAGGTAAGGTTATCCCTAGGAAACCTATTAGTGTTTGATTTTGATTACAAAGGGAAATTTGACAAAAACTCAATAGTTCAAGATACAAAGATGAAGCACAATAGGATTACATTCACTTAGATTTAGCTCAAATATAAGAGATGAATTAAATAATTGAAGAACAAATGTATTTGAAAGTATTTGCCATTGAAAAGTTGGGTTTTCACACTGAGAAAATGTGTGAAATAAGTATTTATAGCAAATGAAAATACACAGTAAAAAATTAGCCATTATGTATAAAATTGAATGTGTGATCATGATTGCTAATTCAAAATTTGAATTTCAAGTAGAATTGTGAGATTCAAATTTGACGGCTTCGATTCGAATAACCAAAAAGTAGTAAAAAATGTGATTCCGCTCACCTAAAGTTACAAACCTTCGATAAGTCCAAGAATGCATGCGATCAGAATCATTATTAGAATCGTGAAACAAGATTTTGAAGAGTCGATTCAAATTACACAAAAAGTAGTTCAAATCTCAATTCGAATTGCAAGCATGTATGGTTGCCCTGTTCTTGCGAGCATGATTGCGAGAACAATTAAAAAAATATCGATTCAAATCATAAGGCTTGTAGATGAAAAATTAAAATTTTGCAAGAAATTTCAAACCGTTTTAAGCGTTTTGAACCTTGTAAAAACAATCCAAAGACTTAATTTCAAGCTAAATAATTATGGTAAATCATTTAGTGAGATGTTGGAATGTTTTTGGTATTATTTTTCAACAAGTTTTTGTTTAAAGCAACAAGAAAACCTTCCAAAAACAAATTTCAAATTTGAGCTAATTCTAATAATTCTGAATCTTTACAAAATATGCAAAGCAAGGCCTAATTTACATCTTCAACCTAAAGTCCAAGACCATCCACAAATGAACCACTGAAAGTAAATCAGTTCACCTTAACCAAAATCGTTTGTTACCATCAAAATATAAGTTTGCTCAATTTAGAAAAATAGGGGATAAGGATAACAATCTCCCCATTTTCGATGATGACAAACAATTTTGGGGTTAGTAAGGGATCAATCATACAATCAAAGCCTATAATATAATTCAACAAGAAAGATCTAGGCTCTCTCTTAAGATAACAACCTCCCCCTATAAGTATGCAACACTCATATCCCCAAAATACACAAGACTCTCCCTTTTGGCATATCAAAAAGAGTATATTTCAACATAGAAATCCAATAGCCAGAAACACAGGTATCATGGAATATTATCAAGATTAAATTAAAATCTAGAAATAATAACCAACAGAGTCATAATGCAATAGTAGCTAAAAATACTAATAATCAAGGGACCTGACTAAGGGAACAATCAGAATATAATGAAACTAAGCTAAAATCCCAAAGCATCTAGAGAAATAGCATCTTGAATTTCATTAAGCTTGCCCTTTATGGTATTTAATCGACTATGAAGGTCTCTAATGTCCACATGCATGTTTGCTTCAATGGAGTGTAGCCTTTCATTTATTTGTCAGTGTAATTGTTCCATCGACCTAAAAGTTTATGTCTATTGGAGCTAGAGTTATCTTAGAAGAGTTAATATCTCATTTTGAAAATCCACTGAACCACCAGCACTTGAACCTGAAGCAACACCAGATCTTCCAGATACTAATCCAACTTGTCTTACCCATCTCCTATTCATTAATTTGAGTTGTATCTGATATAGGTTTTTTCATTCATTTTAGTTATGCTATCTACATTTTCAACATCCTTTCCCAAGGATAGAGGTACATGAAAATGTGAGAAGACTTCAAATAAAACCATTCCATAGGACAAGAAACTTTGATTCAATTTTGTGAAGAATGTGCCTATATAAGAAAGGATAAGGTATGAGATGTTGATTTCCAATTCTTCATTGCCTACATCAGAAAGATTTCATCTTCAACTATGTTAGTAGAGTGGGTGTGGCAAGGTATGATCATCTTCACAATTATGTAGTGAAAGAGAAGATCTTCTACGGACAATATGGTGATCATTAATTTACCGGTAGTGGCAACTGGAGTAGAGTCTAGAAAGAGCATTTTAATAGCTTATTCTTTTGAGTACTCTTCCACATCCTTGCTTGTAATGAACTAAGATCCTTTTTCTATACCAAACAACTTGCATAAAGTCTCTACATCCAAGTTTATTGCCTATCTCATAACAAATGCAGATAATTCACCATTTGCTACTTCTAGGTTGGCATAAAACATCCTTACTAGCCTAAGGTAACATGGACCACTGTAGCAAATAAGATTCAACAACTAGTACTTCTCTAGCAAATCATGTAATTCTAGGTGACTTTTCTTAAGAAATTTTCTATCCCAACACTTAATAGGAGAAACAACCTTTTCATTGTATTTGGAATACCTTTCATAAGACTTTGCATTAGGAAGGAACTTAAGCTCCTTAATAGCCACGTCAATACAATATGCCTTTTTATCACCCACGACCTTCTTCCTCTTCTTTGAACTAGAGATGAAATGATCAATCATGATGATATGAGAAAAAGAGAGAGAAAGGGTGATTTGAGAGATTTAGGATTTAAGAGAAATTGAAGATTTCAATAAGTTATAATTGAGGGAAATAGGTAGGACAGAATTTTAGAGAGGAGAAATTTGAGTTTAATTGGTTAGATTTCTTGAAAATTTAGAAAGAAGGTGAAAGGTTTTGAGAGAGAGGCACTAGGGTTTGAGAGAAAAAGAGAAATTGATCTGAGAAAAATGCATGCAAGTTTTATATCTAGTCACGATCAGAATCGCATACCCAAACATGCATGAGCGATTCGAATCGTGAGCAAGATCACCAAAGCATGACTAAACAAGTTCACCTCTGATTTGGTTCATGATTAGAATCATGAAGCCAGAGATTGCTAAATGATTCAAATCGGGAAGCCAGTTAATCATTCCAAAAGTTTGTAAAAATGAACGATTCGAATTGAAAAATGAACTAGAAATGGATGATTCAAATCAAAATACACCATGACTTACCAAAACTCTAAATTTTTAGCATTCCTCCAGAAACACAAAATGAACAAAGATCTTTTTAACCACATAATTGATTGAACAATATGAAGAATAAACAAAGAAAAACAAGGAACCTACAAAAAAGATTAGAGGGACTCTCTAATGCTTAAATTAGTATCGATTTAGGAGAATTAACAAAAGAAAATTGAATTGAAATAGAAAATTCAATAGAAATTACATGGGAACCAAACAAATAAAGGAAATCAATTCAATTAAGCTCATTTTCCAAAGGATTCAACATGCCCAATTATCTTCTAATAAAAGCAAGTTGATTTTCATCAAGAAGTTTTGTAAAAATATTAGCAAGTTAAAAATTAGTTTGTATAAATTCAAGGGCAATGTGTCCCCTTTGAACAAGAATAATGCCTTATTTCAATATGCTTGGTTCTTGAATGCATAATAGGATTTTTGGTGAGGTTATTGGCATTGGTATGATCACACCTAATTAAAATTTTCTCAAAATTCAAATCATAGTCTAATATTGTTGTCTCATCCAAAGGATTTGAGCCCAATAGCTACCGGTAGATATATATTCCGCTTCAATAGTGCTTCAATAGTGAATAAAGCTACATTATTTTGCTTCTTACTATGCCATGAGACTAGAAAGTGGCCAAGAAATTGATACGCCCCACTAGTGCTCTTTCAATCCATTATACTTCCAACGAAATTAGCATTAAAATAACTTACCAAGTAGCTGAAGTTTGCTTTAGGATACAACAAGCCCATGTGTGGTTTTTCTACAAGGTATTTAAGGATTCTTTTAATAGCAATCAAGTTTAATTCCTTAGGATTAGATTGGAACCTTGCATACATACACACACTAAACATAATATCAGGTCTACTTACAATAATATAAAATAAACTACTAATCATACCTTTATACATAGTGACATCAATTTTCTTACCTCCTTCATCAAGATCAAGTTTTATGGAGGGACTCATAGAAGTACCAAAAGGTTTAAAAGATGCCATGTAAAATCTTTTTAGTAGCTCCTTTTGTATTTAGTTTCACTAATGAATATTCCATCCTTTGCTTGCTTGATTTGTAGACCAAGGAAGTAGTTGAGCTCACCCATCATTGGCATCTCAAATTCATTTTGCATAATCTTAGCAAATTCTTTGCGTAAGGTTTCATTTGTAGCACCAAAAATAATGTTATCAACATATATTTTCACTAATATAATATCATTTCCTTTATGTTTTATAAATAGTGTAATATCAACTTTGCCTCTTGAAAATTAATTTTCTAAAAGAAATTTGTTTAGGCCCTCATACAAGACTCTAGGAGCTTGTTTGAGACCATAAAGAGCCTTTTTAAGCTATACACATGATTTGGATAGAGGTAATTTTCAAAAGCAGGGTGTTATTCAACATAAACATTTTCCATGATCAAACCATTCAAGAAGGAACTTTTAACATCCATTTGTTAAAGTTTGAAACCTTTAATGCAAGCATATGCTAATAACATCCTAATAGCCTTTAAATTTGCTACCAGTGCAAAAGTTTCATCAAAATTAATGCCTTCCTCTTGGTTGTAGCCATTAGCAACCGATCTGACTTTGTTTCTAACTATGACTCCATTTTCACCAAGTTTATTCCTAAAAGTCGATTTAGTTCCTACAATAGTGTGATCAATTAGTCTTGGCATAAGATCCTAAACTTGGTTTCTTTCAAATTAATTTAATTCCTCTTGCATTGCCAAGAACCAATGCTTATCATTTATAGTATCATCAATAGATTTAGGTTCAAATTGAGATAAGAAGACTAAATGATAGTAAATATTCCTTAATGAAATATGAGTTACTCTTTGAGATGAATCTCTGATCATTAGCTTTTTTGGATGGCTTTTCATGATTTTCTTAGTCTTCTATTGGTGGTTAAGTAGCACATCATCCAAATTGATTATTGGAGAAGCTCCGTAATCTTCCTTATCATCCTTGTCTCCTTTTTCTTCAACTATTTTTTGAAAGTCATTTGAATCTTTTTGAGGAAGCCAAGAGTCCACTTACTCATCATCATTATAATTTCTGTGAACACTTGGAGTAGATTCATCAAATACAGCATGGATGGATTCCTCTAATAGTAAAGTTCTCTTATTATACACTCAAAAAGTTTTACTTGTAGAAGAATACCCAATAAATAATGTTTTATCAGATTTGGCATCAAATTTACCTAGATTGTCTTTGCCATTATTATGCATAAAACATTTACAATCAAAAATGCAAAAATGCGACACATTAGGCTTTCTTCCAAAATACACTTCATAGGGGCTTTTTGTAAGAATTGGCCTTATCATGGCACGATTCATAACATAACATATGGTATTAACCACATTCACCCAAAATGAATTTGGAAGAACACTATCATTAAGCATGGTCCTAGCCATTTCTTCTAGGTATCTATTTTTCCTCTTAACAACTCCATTTTGTTGAGGAGTTCTAAGTGCAAAAAAATTGTGACCTATCCCATTGTTAATGTAGTAACAAGTAAACTCATGGTTGTTAAACTCTCTACCATGATCACTTCTTATGCTTACTATTATTTATCCTTTCTCATTTTGGATAGTCTTAGCAAGATTCCTAAAAGCTTGAAAGGTATCACTCTTTTAAGCAAAAAACAACGTCCACATGAATTTTGAAAAGTCATCAACAATTAAAAGCATTTAGTAATTTCTACCATGGCTTCTAACTCTTAAAGGACCAATTAAGTCTATGTGAAATAGTCGAAATGGTTATCATGTAGAAACATAGTTTATAGGTTTCAAAGTAGATTTTACTTGTTTTCCCTTTTGAGATGCATTACAAATCTTGCCTTTAATGAATTTAATTTTAGGCAAACTAATAACTAGATCATTTTTAGATAATTTTCCAATCAAACTCATACTAGCATGTGTAAGTCTTTTATGCCAAATTCATGAATCATCATTGAAGCTAACTAAACATTTTGAATCTATAGTTGGCTCATTATCAATATCAATCATGTAAATATTATTAAACCCTTCGCCAACTACTTAATTTGCTAGTTATTTATATTCTCAACTATGCAACAATTGGAGTCAAAGGTGACTTTATTCCCCCTTGTCACAAAATTGACCAATGGTAAGCAAATTATGTTTGAGTCCTTTGACCTACAAAACATTTTCTATCTAAGAATTAGGGTTTTTACCTACTCTTCCTTTACCTATAATCTTTCCTTTGGCATTATCCTCAAATGTGATATGTCCACCATTAATAGAAGAAGGCAAGAAAAACTTGGACTTGTCACCAGTTATGTGTCAAGAGCATTCACTATCAAGAAACCACATGTTATTTTAGGATCTCCTACACACCTACACAAAATAAGTCATTCTTTTGAAGCTGGTACCTAAGCAACCTTGGGTCCACCAAGGTTAGTAGCTTTAGAGGAGGAAGCTTTAAGAACCTAAACCAACTTTTCACCAACACTTGGAACATAAGTGTTCCTCTTGTGGGCACAAGAATGACTGCTATGGCCTCTTTGTCCACAATAGTGACACATTATGTATGGTTGATTTTTCTAAGAAAGAGGTTTTTGTAAAAAGATTTTGGCACACTTGATACATAACCAAGACCTTCTTTGTTGAAACCACACCTTTGGCTTCCAAGAACTTTATCAAGTGATTTCTTGCCATTTGTGAACTTTTCCAAAGTTTTGTTCAAATCATTAATTTTGAATTTAAGAGTGTCACAAACAACACACACTTGGGATGATAGCTTCAAAATTTCATTTTCTTTCTTTAAATCATCATTTTCCTTTTTATAAATCCTCAATGCTAATTTCCAAAGAAGCAATGATCTTTTTATAAAGACTAACATTTTTCTTTGCCTTAAAGCAAATCATTATCCAACTCATTATATAACTCATCAAAACCATCATTAAAGTGAATTGAGTTGTTGTTATATGCCTCTACATCATTATCTCCCATAGCCATATGGTAAAGCAAGGCTTCTTCATCCTCACAAGCTGAATCATCATCCTCATCTCCCTAAGTGATGACCCAACTTTTTGTATTCGAAGTATGTAGGAATGGAGGAATTACTTTGCTCTCTTTTATTATCATTCCTTTTAGGAAAGGGACCTTTCCTTCAACTACTAGATTTATGAGCCTTTATGAACCTTTGGTTTGCTTAGTCAGAAGGGCTACATCATCATCTTCATTGATGTCCTCCAAGCTCTCCACATCATCCTTTTCTTCTTCAAATATTACAACAAATTTTAATGCTAGATTTGTTCTCCTTCTATCACCATCATCCTTCGAGTATATTTTTAGCTCTATTTGATGCTCTTCCAAGTTTCCAAATAACTCTTGAAGAGATGGCATACCCATCTTCATAGACTTCTTGATAGTAGTGATTTTAGGCTGCCATTCTATGGTTAGAGACCATAGGATCTTGTGCACCAAGTCAACATTTTCAAATTTCCTACCAAGAGTACTCAAGTGATTAACAATAGCAGTAAATCTTTGAACAATGTTCTTTATAGATTCACCATCATTTATTTTAAATAGTTCACATTGAGAAATTAGAGTATGGACCTTTGAAGCTTTCACTTGGGTAGTTCTAGTGTGAGCTACTTTGTGAGCATCCCACATATTTTTAGTAGTAGGATAGTTTAATACTTTCTCATACACATTGGCCAAAGGGAATTAGATATAATCTATTTGACCTTAGAAGCAAGAAGATGATTCTTTTTCTCATCTTCATTCTATTCACTTCTTGGTTTCAAAATGGTTATATGGCTTTCAATCTTAGTTAGAATATTGTATCTACCTTCCACTATTTTCCACATGTCTACATCAGTAGCTTCAATAAAATATCTAATTTTTTGTTTTCAATAAGTGTAGTGTTGACCAATGAACTTATGGGGTTTGTTCAATGGAGGACACTTTAGTAGAATACTAAAATCATTGGAATCCATAGGATTCTCTTAAGGTAGATACACCTAATGCTAAGAACCAAGCTCTGATGCCAATTATAACTATGGATTCCACCAAGAAGGGGTGAATTGGTTTTAAGATTTTACAATTTTAAAATAATTTTCTTTAAACTCCTTATAAAATTTAGCGAAAGTAGTAAATTCTCTTGAAAACAAGAAATGTTTAACCATAAAACATAGAAAATCTAGCCAACACAATAACAATAATCCAACAAGAAAATGAACAATAATGAATCTAAATAAAGTATAGTGCAAAAAGTAAAGGAGCAAAGATAGAGAGATTCAAACGTTGATTTATAGTGGTTCCCCATTGAAAAACCGATTCCAAGGCATACATCTACTTCCAAGCTTGAATTCACTATAATGAAAACCTCCAAGTTTGGACTAACACTTAAGAAGCCATAATACAACAATTGCTCCACTACAATCGCAACCCCTTTGAGATCCTCATTTAAAGAAAAGAAAGAAAATGCTCAACCACTCTTCTACCCTAGATAAGGCTCCCCCTAGAAAACCCAGCAATGTTTGATTTTGATTACAAGAGAAATTTGACAAGAACTCAATAGTTCAAAATACAAAGATGACGCATTATTGGATTAGGTTCACTCATATTTAGCTAAAATGTAAGAGAGGAATTAAAGAATTGAAGAACAGATGTATTTGAAAGTGTTTGCCTTTGAAAAGTTAGGTTTTTACATTAAGCAAATGTGTGAAATGAGTATTTATAGAAAATGAAAACATACGGTAAAATATAATCAAGAACAAAAGATAAAAATATGAAAATATGCTGAAAATTGGGGGTTTAACAGTTATGGTTATGTGGCAAGAGCAACTGCTGTCAAAAAATCATAAGTTACTTCTTTGTCACTCACAAACCAGCAAAACAAAAATTATCTTTACATTTGTGGTACCCAATGGATCTTGGGTCCATATTTGTTAGTGAACATACCAAGATTTCCTTTATAGGTAAATCTTTTATATAGCCAAACTATTTTTTCATTTGGTTTTAAAATATAAGTTCTATTTCTATATAGACAATGTCTAATGTGATATCTTTTTTAATTATAGTAAAAGCAGGTTATGCAACTAAAGTTCCTTTTTGACTTAAAAGTTTAAGATCTTTTATTAGATCTTTTTTCGTTTTGCTATTTATATCCTAAACTGGCCTTATTTTGAAAACCTTTTTGATTTTGCAACATGTTGTTCAATCTTATATTATTGTTAGTAAAACCTTGTAAAGTATAAGTATCACAATGAACACAAACTTTACTTTCACTCAACTTTTCAACTAAGACACCTAAGTCATTTATTTTAGATTTATAGGATTCACATTTATCACAGACCTTACTCTTACTTAACACTTTTTTTAGCTAAATCACATAAGTTGCTATTCTCTTTTTCAATTTGTTTAATTTCCTCAAGCAAGCTTTCTTTTTTTGCTTTAGCATACTTTAACTCTTTGTTAACTTTTTTTAATGCATCATAGAGTTTAATGCACATATCATCAATTTCATCATCAGTAGAGTTAGACTCATCATCACTAGAATGAAAAAAAATGGATAAAAAATAACTAACTTTTCAACTGTGAATCGATTCAGAGTAGTTATTAACTAATAAATTGATTTATGAATCAATTCATCTATGAATATCATCAAGAACTTCATGATAGAATTGATGTATGAATCGATTCACACTCTCATGTAAAAAGTTATGAATCAATTACTTAATTGATTCAAAGATTTTCTAACCTTCAATGAAAACAATCTTTAAAACAATTCTTCATGAATCGATTGCCTCATTGATTCACAGGATTTTTTATATGAATCGATTCACACAATGAAAAATAGTTTTTATAAAACATTTCACTTGTGAAGGTATCTTTGAAAAGTTTGTTAGTGATGATGTTGGATTTTGGTATTAAGTAAAAACTCCGGCCAATGGGGGGATTCTTTAGGGATCTCAAGCTGTAACCGGTTCAAACACAACTAATAAGTAAAACACACAAAGAAGGGAAGAGCAACAAGAAGATACAAGATTTTTAACGTGGTTCGGCCAAATCTAGATAGAACCGGACCCTACGTCCATAGTAGCACATTATTCAGAAAGTGTTTCTTCAGAGTTTCAGCACTCAGGTTCTCTTCTTTCTATCTTGATAGAGTTTCTGCCTACATAAAAGACATTCATTCCTCCTCACAGAAGGCTCCTTCCTCATATTTATAGAGGAGAGGAGGTTACAATAGTAATTTCATATGCAGTAAATCTATTACATTAACATTTATTGTAAAGATAGAATAGACAGACAAAATCTTGTTATTTGACTATTGCAGCTTATCTTCAACAGATGGGCTCGGTATGTCTGTTGGTTAGAGTATGAATGGGTATTCTATCTAGCGAGCTCCCAGGTCGCTAGTCATACTTCATTAGCCAGATCGTTTAGTCTACGGACGTGCCCATCCTTAGGATGGAGAGGTCGTGCTCATTCTGTCATGCACGAGCTCGAGCTGAGGAGGTCATTTTGCAATGTAATCTAATGGCAGAGCGATCTGAATATTCTTTGAGCTGGTCCCTTGCCGCTCTCGGGCCACTCGCAGGTCCATCTAGGACGAACCAAATTTCACATATAACATAAGCCCCCTAACTCAGCTCGCTTCGCAGGCTGGGAGTTAAGATTCTTCAGTATCTGTTTAGTAGAAGTCTTATTTCGAGACTATCATTTCATTTATTCTAGGCCGTGCTTCCTATGACACATGTCCAACAGTTGTTAGTGAGTCAACCTTAGCCTTTTCTGAGGCAATAAATGATGATGATTGGGGGATGGATCTGGATTCTTCGATGGAGCTGAACTTGGCTCTATATAAGGGAGGGGGAATCCCTTCTGCCTTTGTACTGAGTAAAACATGAAAGTTTCGGATGAACCACCATTATTTTCGGTGTTTTGGCCCTCCACTGGGGCGTGTATGGCCTATTGCATAGAGAACTCGGAAGGTTTGGCTTCTCTGATAACATGAAGGGATCTCATTTGAATCTCAGATTACGTCCTCTCGGCATTGTTGTGAGGCAATTGTTCGGCCAGCTAAGTTTCTGGCGCTTCTTGATTTGCTTCCTTCACGAATCAGACGAGGAGCTATAGGCCAGAGAATATAAGGAGCTGTGGTGCCACCACCAGGGATGCATTGGCAAGGAAATTTGAGGACCTTGGTGGCTCACGAGCTCTAATTAGCTAGGATGTGGCCTCTAGTTGCCAGTCCTTCTTCTTAGTCATAGGTTTTTTCCTTTTGTATTTTGATTAGCTTGAATCTAGAGCTTTTTGATGCAGTTTTGCCTCGTTGAGGTCTTTTACTGAATACAATTTCCTTTTTGCAATCTATATGTGTTGCTCTTTTATATGCATTGTTTGAACAATCTATGCGATCTGAATAATCAGAAAATTGTGAGTAAATTAGAGTTATCTCATTCCTGTGCCGATCCTGTGGCCAAATAGACGAGTTTGCATGAGAGCTGTGAAATAGTAGAGTTCGCATAAGAGCTGCAAAATTAAAGAGTGAGCGATCTCATGCTCAGGCTGATCTCATGGCTAAATAGACAAGTTCGTATGAGAGCTATGAAATAGTAGAGCTCGCATGAGAGCTACAAAATTAAAGAGTGAGCGATCTCATGCTCAGGCCGATCTCGTGGCTAAATAGACAAGTTCGCATGAGAGCTACAAAATAAGAATTGGCCGATCTTGTGGTCGGGGCAATCTTATGCCCAAATAAAAAGGTGACTGATCTTGTGGTCGAGGTGATCTTGTGCCCAAATAAAAGGTGGTCGATCTTATGATTGGGGTGATCTTGTGCCCAAATAAAAGGTGATCGACCTTGTGGCCAGGGCGATCTTTTGCCCAAATAAAAGGGTGACAAATCTTGTGGTCGAGGTGATCTTGTGCTCAAAATAAAAGGATGACCAATCTTGTGGTCAGGGCGATCTTATGCCTAAATAAAAGGTGACCAATCTTGTGGTCGGGGCGATCTTGTGCCCAAATAAAACACTGGCCAGTTAGGCAAGTCACCTGTTAGAAGAGAATTTAAAATCAGTAGAGTATTCAAAATATTTACATAATTTACAAAAATTACAGGAATTTAAAAGATAGTCCTGATAGTAGGAGACTGCTCTTGCTCGAGATCCTGTCGAGATGGTCCAAGCTATTGCTTGAAAGGCTGCATAGCGTAGTCATGTAAGTGACCTCTTTTGATAAGATCTTTAATGGCATCTCTTAGCACCCAACACTCTGAGGTAACATGCCCGAACTCATTGTGGTATGCACAGAATTTCCCTCGGTTGAGTCTAGACTTATTGGGAGTCTTCAAGGGTGGAGACTTTCTGAAATCCTCTTTGTCCTTCTCTATGGCAAAGATTTTGTCTTGGGCATCTGACAAGATGCTATAGGTGCTGTGGCGACCTGAGAATAGGGGTCGTTCATCCTTGCCCTTCTTATCAAGTTAAAGATCGGAGCTGTCATTTCTGTTTCCATGGTTACCTCTGTTTTTACTTTGGGTCGAGCTACTCGCCTTGGGCTTCTGCGGATTGAAAATCTCTTCCCATCTAATCTATTTCATGGCTCACTCATAAAATTCACCCAGGCTACTAACTAGGGACTTGTACAAACTTTTAAACAGCTTTCCATCTCTACGGAGTGTCGCTGAAACAGTAGTCAGGAGGGCCTCATCTGAGGGCTTTTCCATATTATTGACCTCGGGCCTAAAGTGGCAATATAGTCTTTCAACATTTCGTGCTTACTTTGGAAGACTATAGTGAGATGGCATGGGGGCGCGCATTGCTTCTTGAGCACTCAGTACTGGTCAATGAACTTTTCCTGGCATTCCTCCCAACTACTAATGCTGTGAGTTGGAAGGCTCCTAAACCACATTCGAGGGACTTCACCCAAAGTAGCAAGAAAGACTCGACACCTAATCAAGGGATTGCAAATTTGGAGATCCATCTGGATATTGACTAGGTCCAGATAGTTGTGCGGGCCGCTATCTCCATCATATAGTGGAATGGTTGGAACTTTGAGCTTGCACAGGAGGGGTTCCTCCTTGATTTCCCTAGAGAAAGGAGTTCGTTCCCTAAAGTGACCTTGGCCATTTTGAGTCTAAGAATGCTCCTCCAAATGCTTTACTCTTTGAAGGAGGTCTTCCACCAAAACGTCCAAGCCCCTCCAATCATTGGCTAGAGACTTGGTGGCTTGGTTCACCTTTCCGGCCATGCAGATGGCAACCTGAAGTATGCTCTAAGTCAGTTTCACCGAGACACTCAGCTCAGGGTGTGGCGGTTCCAGCCCGCCCTTGCACGTTCTGAGCTTGTGCTTGCACTAACATTGTGACCATTTTAGCCAACTCTCCCATCATGTGTTCAAGTTTTCCTTGATGTTGGAGCCAGGCTTGTACTCCATCAGTGCCTTTAGCGGCAGGAACTAATTGTACTAAGCTGGCTGGAGGAATACCAGTGGTTGCTTCAATGATAGGAGTAGTGGATGAGTCTGTTGTCAAGACACAATCCTCTTGAGGGTGAGGTTGTGCATTTGAAGCTCTGGTGGCTCTTTCCTTGGCCATCATAGCAGAAAACAAACTAGAATAGGCGAGATCCCTACAAACGGTGCTAAAATGTTGACATCAAATTTTGGTATTAAGCCAAAACTTCAGCCAATGGGGGGATTCTTTTTGGATCTCAAGCTGTAACCAGTTCAAACACAACTAATCAGCAAAACACACAAAGAAGAAGAGAAGAGGAGCAAGAAGATACAAGATTTTTAATGTGGTTCGACCAAATCCAGATAGAAATGGACCCTACGTCCATGGCAGCGTGTTATTCAGAAAGTGTTTCTACAGAGTTTCAGCACTTAGGTTCTCCTCTTTCTATCTTGTTAGAGTTTCTGCCTACATAAAAGACGTTCCTTCCTCCTCACATAAGGCTCCTTCCTCATATTTATAGAGGAGAAGAGCTTACAATAGTAATTTCATATGCAGTAAATCTATTACATCAACATTTATTGAAAAGACAAAATAGACAGACAAAATTTTGTTATTTGACTACTGCAGATTGTCTTCAGTAGGTGGGACCGATATGTCTACTAGGCAGAGTATGAATGGGTCTTTTGTCTAGCGAGCTCCCAGGTCACTAGTCATACTTCATTAGCCAAATTGTTTAGTCTGGGTCGTGCCCATCCTTGGGATGGAGAGGTTGCGCTTGTTCTGTCATGCACAAGCTCAAGTTGAGGAGGTCACTTTGTGATGCAATCTGATGGCAAAGTGATCTGAATATTCTTCGAGCTGGTCCCTTGCCGCTCTCGGGTCACTCACAAGTCCATCTAGGACGAACCAAATTTCACATATAACAGTTAGTACTTTTGTTTTAAGCTCATTTCAAATGATTTATTTCTACCTCAACTTAACCAATTTAAGAAACTTGTTTGGATCAAAATTAATGAGAAACACACTTAGAAAAGATCCTAATCAATATAAAAGAATTACTAGATCTAATGTGGATCTCTTGAATTGCTTACTTTGATCCAGCAATCAATCAACAAACGTTAAGCACATGAAATTGTTTTTCAACATCAAAAATTAAAGAAATTATGAATAGCAAAGCAATCTCCCTAGCAAGACTAACACCATCCTTGCCTAGTGCTGTCGAAGATGAAGATGAATGCTCCTCCATAAGGTGCTCATAGTTAACCTACATTAAAGTTAATACATTAATTTAATATAAAAATATTAAAATAATAATGCATAAGCTAAGGTGAAGGTATAATGACTTACATAACTCTAGACAGCTCAGCCATTAACAAAATCCTGTGTCCCCTTGACAAGGTGGGTGGACAGGAAAAGCTCACCAGTTGTAAAGGACATCCTAGCAATACTGTCTACATTTAATGACACTAACAAACATTTGAGTTACTTCAACCAAATGACATAACTTAATTTATAAAATGAACTTTTTTACTTACTAGATTCATCTTAAGCTTAGACATAGAGGTGGACCCCTTAATATGTAGCAAACAGTTAGTGGTAGATGTGTAATTTTTTTCTTATTTATCTCCTACTTCTTCTTGAAGTCATCCTTTTTCCACTCATCCATTTGAATATCGCATCCCCCATCCAGTTGGACTTATCGGGTCGCTCCTTTCTGGTACGGTCCATTATACCTTCATTTTTTTAATAGAAAAAAAGATATTATTACAAAAATGAAATAATTACAAATAAAGAAAATCTTATATTCCAAAGTAATCAATAGAGTCACCTTCATACCTTTATCGTTGTAGCTTGCTTTGTGTTCATAATTCTTTTTTATTAAGTGATCCACCTCAACCTTCCACTTGTAGGATTGCATTAATTTCGAAAGATGCAGTTACATGGTAAAAATTTTCAAAATACCTAAAAAATAAATGAAGCATATGGGTAAAATACTTACTAACCAAAATGTGAACCAATGGCCTCACAGTGTATTAGACAGACCAGTGTATGTAGTGGACACTTCATCAAGTTATGCTTGTATACACCAGGTGATATCCCTAACTGGGTTGCTAAGTCTTGCAACAATTAGGCTTTTGATCAAAATAAAGAAAACACATTGATAAACATATATATATATATATATCAATGATTAAATTAGTAAACATGATCAAATAAAATGGTAAATTCATAAGTTAAAAGAAAATATTTACAAATTGTTTTCAGGGTGAACCCACTTTTTACCATCCATGTCCCTACGAAAGGCGGGGGACTACTATTGGCAAGGTTGCGGTCCTTGAGTTTGCTACTGAAATTCATCTGATGGTGGTGACTACGAATGTGGCTAGGGTTTATGAATGTGGTAGTGATTGCATTTGCATTTGTGGTGGTGGCTATTGTGACTAGGGTGGTGGTAGTAATTGTTGCTGTGACAATGATTGCTCTAGTAGTGGCTGCATCATAATTTGTGATGAGGACACCATGGACGTGCTAGTTTGGGTCACAGGCCAGTAGCTTTACAGTCAAAACTATGTGGCGCATGCTTGCCACTCTTGGCTAACATACTAGCTTTTCAATAAACTTAAGTCACACTTGGCTAGATAGACAGGGCATTGTGGAATATGCACAATATGTCTAAAAGGCAATATAAACCTATAAACTGAAACAATCGAGCCTTAAGAACACCCCACATAAGTAGATTCTAGTGTATAACGGGCAAAGGGATAATTGAATAGGGAGGGGAAACTTCGTTTTATTGATATATGCCTCATTACATAGTTTAGAGTGTGTTACTCCTTTAAACCCTAGACTAAGTGCCAACAAGCCTCAAATGAGCACCTGACAAGGCCCTAATGTGGCAAGCTCCTAATAAACTGCCAACACTTCTCCTCTAAAGAGTATTTTGAACCAAAGACTAAATGGCAAAAGTAACATACTTTTGGTGAGTTGACATAAGGCCTTTTTGTGAACCAAACCAAAAAGATGAAAATATTCCTAAAATAGGAAAAAGTAAAAAAAATTAGTTTATAATTCAGATCAACCCTAAATTTGAGCCACGAAACCTCTATACCATGCTTAATTTTTTACAAAGTTTCATGTTAAACTGAACATGTTTGCCCCCTCAAATCATTCCCAGGCTGACTTCTAATATTAGGGTAACAATGATGATGATGTGTTCACCTCAACCTTTTGTCCCAAGTGCACCTCTTGGGCCACTCTCCCACCTCAATCTTCTCCTCTACCTTTGCGAAAGATTCGACCAGATGAATAAATCTATCATAAATTCATATTTTGATGAGAAATTTGCAAAAATAAAGATTTATATAAATGCATTATAATGAAGTGAACGTTATTAGGTAAGAACAAATTAGTGAAGTGGTAAGTTTAGTTTGTGTAAAGCATGAGAAAACACAATAGCTGCTTACTATCTCACATGATGGAAATATTCTTTTATTTGAATAGTAATATACAAATTATCTAAATAACAAGAATACTAGATCAATGGGGGTTTGGAACATCTTAGTGAATTCATGTATCAATTGTAACAACTTGGATATTGTGCTTCTAGCAACTGAATTACAGGATTTCAATATAGTTTATACCTGTGCATGCTTTTGCGAAAAATTTTAAATTCTTGTGATTTGATCCAAACCATGGACTAAAATCTAAACTGCAAATTTTTAAAATTTCACCATTAAAGTATTGCAAGCTTATTTACTAGCACGGACACAAAACTAATATTGAATAACGAAATGTGGTTTGCTTTCGTTTGTAGTTTTTTTTATGTACTTCCAGTGTTATTAGTTACTATTGGTTTGGTCATGTGATTTGGAGGATGGACACATGGGCTTAAGGTAATATGAGTAGGTGCATTAATGCATTTTGTTACCCAATTTAGCACTGAAACTTTCACCTGGTACATTTGTTCTTTACATACATTAGACTTGGGAAGTTTGTATGTATGTCGCTATTAATAAAAATTGTTTAATAGACATGCCAATCAAGAAGTTAACCCTATTATATTTGACATATTTAGACTTCATAATTATGGTTGCTAATCTACTCCTAAGTTAGTGATTAAATGTAGTGTTGGACCAAAACCTAATTGTAGCAAATGAACTAATTTGAAGCCTCCAAGAAGATTGTGTTTGCCTTGAATAATCAAGAATAGCTTGTCACCTATTACTTTCAATTTTGTAGGGCACATAATTTATCTTGATATTGAACTGCATGAAAATGGGGTGATTTGTGAATATGTGATTGTTGGAAGCTTACGTCACGTGTTTAGTGCAGTCCTTAAGGATTATTCCACCACAGTAGTAAGTTTATTTATGGCAATCCTCCAGGATTAAACAAGCTCTTCCTAATTTTCTCAGGGATCAAAACTGCAAGATTGAAACCAGTAACCTAGAATAGAATGAAGAATTGAGAAGAGAGGAAAGATTTTTTACTGTTGTGTATTTTGAGGATGGTATAGAGCTGAGGGGGAGACAAGTCCGTTGGCAACCATAAAGTTTGGTATAATGGCTATAAGAGAATTGGCAGACAAAATTGAAATGTAATAATTTCATTTGATGGCATCTTAAATTTGGTAGTTGCTGGTGAGCTTTTAAAATTATTTAAATTCAATTTTTTGACTTCTCACAAACCATCCTATGTGGGACTTTTAACTTTTTGAAATACAGACACACACATCTAACAATCCCTCACATATTTCAAAAAGGGTAGAAAGGAAGAAAGAATTTCCTTGGGTTACATATATGAGTGTAAATGTTTTGAATCTGGTGTCTTTTGTACTATGAACCAGGCCTAGACAAATATGACTTAACATACAGAGCTATTGGTGAAGTGTATTACTTCTATGAACCAAAAACTCTTAGTCGTAAGTCAAAGACTATATTTATCACATTACACCCCCACAATTCCTGTTGTTAACGCTGTTTTGTGCTAATAGGCCATGTGCGTGCCTGGTAGTTCATGAGTGCTCTAGAGATTTTGCCATAATCTCATAAGAGTGCCCCCACTCTACACTCATATAGGTGATTTCCATCAAGTATATCTGCAATGAATATACCACCCATAAGGGATATGAAAATCATTAAGAGCTTTCT
>JANHAO010007655.1:0-19978 GCA_026873985.1 Saraca asoca | reverse complement strand
CTCGTCCACCCTCTATAAAATAGGATGACATTGTTAGAGAGAAGGAGGACAGAGATGAACAATCATATTAAAAATACACTCGACCGTGGACGTAGGGTCCAGTAATCCTGGATTTGGCCGAATCACGTAAAATCCTGTGTTCCTTCTACTAGTCTCTTCTTTCCCTGGCTATCTCAGTCAATCATCTTCTTCACGCGAATCAACCCAGAACAGGTCAGGGATCCCAAAGAATCCCCTGTTGGTCGGAGTTTGGTCCCCCTCACAAGGACCATATTTTGCCGTCACCAACTTATTTAATAATATTATGGACTAAATGTTTAAAATTGTTTATGTGATCAATTTATACTTTGTATAAACTAAATTAGTTACTTGTTTCAAGTAATTGTTTTCATTTAATTTATATTTTGTTTATGTAATCATAAGGTATAATATAATAAATTTATGTGTGAGAGTATCATTTTTTAATAAGTATAATTCAACAAATTTATAACTCTTGATAAAATAAAATTTTATTAATTATGAGAGTAGGTATATATAACTCTTGATAAAATTTTGAGAGTAGGTATATTAAACATAAATAAATAAAAAAAGTACATTGGTGATTGAATGGAGATCATAACAAAGTATATCTCATGGTATCAACTATTCAACATAAAAAAAATTACATGGAATAAGGAAAAAAAAATAGCTTTTATTGTTATTTCAAGTGATGGGTCTTAGGAAAAAAAATTAAAAGGAAAAGGCAGACCACGTTCAGTAGCTTTTCTCTTGCTGAAACTAATCAACGTTTAGTCACTTAAAATTTGAATTAGCGGTGGGTTATCCAACAAAGAAAAAACTTTTAGTGCTGATTTAATTTAGTTAAGTGCTAAAATTGTATAACCAAACACACTCGAAAATTTATAAATCAGAACTAAATAAAATGAGAAAATGGAGTTTATGTACAAAGTCCACCAATGATTAACCTATATTAAATAGGAGTATTTTGAAAATTTTAAAAACATAATACAAGAATTCAAAAGATATCTTAAAATAATTATATTTTCAAGACTTAAGTAATATCCTTGTCAAATGAAGTATTTCAATTGCTAGCTTTTTCCATAACACATTATAATTGTTATATCTAGTATGGCATAAATCCTTGTACCGAGCAATATATTAAAATGAAAAATATAATTGCAAAATATTTTAATTACTCTTAAATTTTAATATATAAACTTGAAACCACAATCAAGCTCTAAAATTAATTTAAATTATAATATCAAAACCATATAAAAGGGTCAAAATTTACCTTAAAATATGATCAAAATAAAAATAAAAACATAGAATAATTAAGTTTTCATATGATATATGATTTACTCTGTCACTTTCAATTAGAGGGTTTTAGTTTATCTAAGTATATTATTTTATAATCACAAATATGGTTTTATTTTAATTATATTATACCATTATTAGTAAAATTTTAATGTTTTTACCTTACTTATTATTATAGTCAAAAGAGTGTAAGAAGAACACGTGCCTTGGTTATTGTTTGTGGGTTCTTTGAAGATGGATTTTGAACTACTTGAAAATGGTCACTATTATGTTTGCAAACGTTAGACATTAGTTTGAATCGTCTCCACATTATAATGGATAGTTGGCTTCGATGAATGATGATAAAGATTAATATTAAGAATGGAGTATATCGATTTATGGATGAGACAGACAAAGATAAGAGAAGAGGAGTTTTAAAATTTAATATTATAACATAAATATATTAGGATTTGAGAAGAAAGCGTTTATTGTGTAGTCATTTTCTGTAAAAAAAAAAAAATTGCGGATAATTTGTATTAGAATGAGAGATAGGGATGAGGAATTAAAAATCTAAGAAAGAGGATAAGAGAATGATGGATGAATTATGAAGATTGCATAAGAAAGCAGATGGTTAAGGTAGATAAATACTTGAAGTCCAAGAGAGAACAAACAATGTAAATAAATAAGATGCAATCATTTAATTTTGATTCCAAATTTAATTTGAATTGACAACTTTCAAAATTCAACATGCTTAGCCAAAACATAAATTATTCAAGCAATAATTACGATTATGGATATTTTTTTTTTTGAAATTAATGTTCAATAATAATTATGATTGAAATTGGAGAATATGTAATAAAAATAGATAATAGAAATAGAAATTGAGAAATATTTAATCTAATGTTTTATTTATTTATTTATTTTTTATAATATTAGGAGTGACAAATCGCTTAATATACATATGTAATATCTTAGATTCTTAGATTCAAATATAAAACATTAAAGAGAGAAACCATAAGACAACATGTGGTACCATTATGATATTTGAGTCAAAAAATGCTAAAAATTCATCTCAAACAAGTATAATGTATAACTATTTTCTACCATATTCATTTCTCCAATGTGTAATAAGCAATATCTCAATAAAAGGTATTAGAGTCAACTCCATTAAATCATTAAATACAGAAAACATAGAACTAAATAATAGGAAACTCCTTTACAACATAAAAATTATTCCTATCAGCATTTAAGTAGTTTGTTAACATACAAGTTAATAAAATTATTACTATACTCCTAAATACTTTGTAATTGAATTTTTAATTTTCAATTTATTTAATATTTAATTCGTATAATTAATTTTAATACTTGATTGAATATTTATTTTTTAAATTCAAAATTTGAATTAATTATGATGTAAAATAATATGTAATAAGCAATATTTCAATAAATAATATTAAAATCAAATCCATTAAATTATTAAATACAGAAAATGTAAAACTAGAAAATAGGAAACTCCTTTGAAACATATAAATTATTCCTGTTAGCATTTAAATAATTTGTTCCCATACAAGTTTGTTAGTGAAATTATTACTATACTCCTAAGTGACTGTGTAATTGAATTTTTAATTTTCATTTTATTTGATATTTGGTTTTTAAAATTAATTATGATAAATGATTGAATATTTATTTTTTAAATTCAAAGTCTGAATCAATGGTGATTTAAATTAATGTGTAATTGATTAAATTTTTAATTTTGATTTAATATTGTACTTAATTGTATTGATTATAATAAATAATAAATTAATTATTTTAACTGTAATATAAAGAGATATTTAATTTGTAGTTTGCTACTTGGCATCTTTTGGTGTTATTTTTGTTAGAGTAAATTTTTTTTTGTCTCTGTAAAATTCAATTTTTTTCACTTAAATTCATATGAAATATTTTTTTTTATCAATTTTATTCTTAAAAATTAATTTATCCAATTTTATCTTTCTAAAAATAAAATTGAACAAATCAATATTTTATAAAGATAAAATTGATAAAAAAATATTTCATAAAAAATAAAAATAAAAAAATAAAATTTTATAGAGACGAAAAAGAGGACTTACTCTTTTTGTTAATAGATTGACAAGTAGTACTTATGGATGATACTTTCATGTAATAAAATATAAAATAAGGGTATAGATTAAATCTTTGAACCATTTGATTACACTCAATTATATTATGTTTCTTTGATTGTGTACTATTTAAGATCTTAACAAAATTATTGAGTGACACAATTATACAATAATTACATTTTTACAACATTGATATGATCATGTATTTATTATTGCATGTTAACAATTTCATTAATTGTTTTAATGAGAACTAATGGAGAGAGTTAATTAAACGTAATGGAATAATCTGATTCATATTAAATTTTATAAGAAAATTGAATGAAGCTAAATGAATAGTTGGTTCACATAATATTAAAATTTTTAAAAAGAATAAATTGATACAATTAAATTAGTTGGCCCAATCTGATATGTGTAGTATCATTTTTGTCGGGACCAATATGATTCTTTGGCCAAGTACATAAAGGATGCGCGGTGATAAATGACAAGGTAATATATATATATATATATATATATATATATATGTATATAATGAATCTTTTTTATTAATCCAACCAGTTTAAATATTAGTGAATATAGTATAGACGTTACAACAAAAATTAATAATTTATTTTTAAAATTACAAACTATTAATAAAATAATTTTTAAATTATAAAAATAATTATAATAATTTTGAAGTAATATCTTATCCATACAATCTTACCCATCAATTATATTTAGAAATAAAATTATATGTACAAAAAAGTGAAATTATATAAATAACACATTATTTATAAATTATTATAATAATTTTTATAATTTAAGAATATTTTATTAGAATCCTATAATTTTAAAAACAAAATTTTTAGTTTTATCTTAAAAAATTCAATAAAAATATATAATCATATGTTTAACCTTTTTTTCATATTTAAAAAATATATTTTATATTAATTTTAAAATATAAAATAAAATAGCAAATAATATCAAATCAATACTTAATTTTACAAATAAGATCACATCACTGATATTTTAAATTGAACACTAAATTTTATAAATATGATCACATCATCTCCGCCAAAAGATTACTATCACTATTTCCATTACCTATAAATTACCTTCGTCAAAATCTATTTAGGCCTCAGATTTGCGGTAAAATTGTCATTTTGAAATTGCCAAACGGGGTCGGTTTGCTTGCACAACGTTGATTACCCATTTTGCTTTGCCTCTGGAGGTGTCGGCATTGATCGAGGGTTCGTGAGTGAGTCACTTGGACTCTGTTGTGGTGATCGGAAGAGAATATGTCGTCGTCGTCCAAGAGTGGGAGCAGCGCCGCTGCTAGCTTGGAGAAGATGAGCGTAGAGCAGTTGAAGGCTCTCAAAGAACAAGCAGATCTTGAAGTCAATCTTCTTCAAGATAGTCTCAACAATATTCGCACTGCTACTTCTCGTCTCGAGGTTGCTTCTTCCGCTCTCAACGATCTCTCTCTCCGCCCTCAAGGTTTCTACTTCTCCTCCTCTATATTGCTCTCTGTTTGGCTTCCTGGAAAATGCGAGAAGAAAGAGTTGAAACTCAATCACTTTTGCTAAGGGTTTTGGTTATTTTTATCTCGGCTGATTACTGTAGAAAACTTCAGATTTTAAGCTCTCTATTTTCGTTGTAACCACTCATTGATATTTCCTTTATGCTTGACAATTGAAACAGAAACTAAATGTTGTAATATTATGATTTGCCAGAAGAGAATTTGATTACAATGGCATACAGAGTTGTATATCCCTAACGTTGTGGGTTTTGTTTGGATGGTTGGTATGGCTGTACAAAAGTTGATAAGGGGCTTAAATTGAAGACTTTTCCTATTCATGTTTAATTAGTCTACTAGTCAAGCTTATGGGGTCACAGTAAGAATGAACAAGTAGAGCTTTGGTTGGCTTATGATGCATAAACTCACCTTAGGCTAATGAAAAGATAGTACATGAACAAAAGGAAACATATTGCCTGATTATACATATACATGCACTTGCAAGAAAATTTGACCAGAATATTAAGTAGGCATTGATGGAAATTTATGGATAGGTAAGTCATAAGAACGTAAACAAGGTTAAATTGGATTGTTGGTCTGATAGAAAGCTTAAAACATGTTATATGCATCCGTTGAAATTTATTGTTCTCTCTCCATGTCCTCAATCAGGTGGGGCAGGTTGCTTGAATGATGTTATGTGTTCCTTCCTATATGTTAAGAGGTTCTAGATTTGACTGCTATTTTTTTTTTTCTGATCATCCATAATCATAGGAAAGAAGATGTTGGTACCTCTTACTGCATCACTCTATGTACCTGGATCTCTTGATGACGCAGATAAAGTTTTGGTAGACGTTGGAACAGGATACTTTATTGAGGTCCGTTGATCACTTCCATTTTGTATGTTGATTTTTGAGTTATGATCAATTCTCCTTTTTGGTGCACTTTATTTTCTCATTTATAGTGGTTTAGATTGTTGGGGACTAGATTATATATTTTATTTTGAACATGAATTTGAAGGGTTGTAGATAATGTAGATGTGGTAGAAATTTTTACCTTCCCAAATTTAGAAACCTCACCACTCTTCAATAAGGGCAGTCTTGTTTCCTGCTTCTGATCTAAAACTTCTAATAACTAGTTAGCCCTGATTGGATCTCAATAAAAATGGGTATACTTGCTTTAAAGAAAATAAAAAATGGTTTTTCTATTGATTAGTGACTTGAATATTGATGATTCTGCAGTTTGTTTCTTCTACAATATCAACCTTGGCCAGCTAACACTAGGGCCGGAACCATAATTTCAAGCAATTCCTGTACGCTTTGTTTGGAATGTCTAAAAACAAGATTTCATTTCATTTTGAAATAAATTTCTTTTTAAATGATGTTTGGATTTAAGTTAAAGAAGAATTCATTTCATTGCAGTTCATTTAAATTCCCATTTTAATTACATTTGTGTCATTAAGAAATCCATTATTTTTTTCAAGGATTTCATTAGAATTCATTTCATTTGACATGAGACCGATGTTATATTTATAACTTTACCCTCATTCTAACATTTATTTACCATGATACCATTAAAATCTATTTGTTAATTAAATTCCATGCATTTTTGAATATGTTCCAAACAAGAGAATTCATCTGCAAATGAATTGAATTCATTATTTTTTACATTGTTTCCAAACATTGGAATTCATTTGCAAATGAATTGAAATCATTTATATTGAAATGGAATGAATTGTATTCTATAAAAGTTGATTCCAAACATAGCAGTAGTGAATCAGTAAACTTTCACAGATTCTGGTTGACTTTTGCATTCTGCACATCAACTTACAAAGATTAGCCCTACTTGACAGTGGCACCATCTAGCTAACACTAAAATATAGTACTTTTCTGGTCATACACAAAAATGATTTAATTGTCTTCATAATACAACCTTTTTGAGGAACCCAGTACTTCATTTGAATATTCTTTCTCTACCACGAGTTCCATTCTGGATGAAATCTCACTATATTGTTCCATTTCCCTTTGCTAGCTAAATTGGAATAGACCATAGTTATGCCAAGATTTGGGAGCCATTTTGGTGTTTGTTTTATTGACCAATGTCCCTGTATTGACTGCAAAAGCATGGTTAAAAGTAAAATAAACTGGGGCTAGTATTTGAATCATAAATGTGTGAGATTAACTGATTAAGCAAAGAACAAATTCTGATTTGGGTGGGCAACTCAAATTGGTGGCACTTGGAATCAGTTTGAATTTTGTAATTTTAAATTTTAAATTGCAAATGAGATAATATTAATAAAAATTGTAAGAACAGAAGGACAAAAAGAAATGCATAAGACAGTCCACAAAGTGCTGAATTGCACTTTGTATAGGTTTGTGGTTAAGAGACCGAGAGTAATGGATTCTGCTTAAAGAGAAAAGGTATCCTCAAGAAGCAAAGTCAAGATCTGGCCGCTGAGCCAACATATATGACAAATTTCCACTGCTTATTGCCATTATATTTAATTTTTACAAGAATTTGGCTGCTGGCCAGTAATTATTAGTTATCATTGCTGGTGTGTGGCTTCTGATTATTTCCCTTCTTTGTACAAATACCATAAAAAGAAATAACTGTATGCCTTTCTTATTTTAAGAAATGCTCTTTTATAGAAGAATTTCCTTTATCATGTTATTTTCCATGAAACAAATAATTTAGAAATATTCTGGTTATGATGTCAAAAAAAATTGCAATGCTCATATAGTTATAAAGGGATAAATCTTCGTAGTTTGTTCTTTAACACCAACAGTTACTGACGAAATCTGTTAAATTCATGTCTTGATTAGAAAACAATGGCTGAAGGAAAAGATTATTGTGAGCGCAAAATCAACTTGCTGAAATCAAACTTTGATCAACTTGTTGAGGTACTTTTCCACTCGCAAACTTTGTTCCAAGTCATATTACATGCTTCAGCCAATTCTATGGCATCCATGATCAGGAGCATGTTAGATTAGACCATTCTGGATTTCATTTACTTTTATTATGAGGTGCTATATTACTGTACAGTGTCCAAACACCTGAAGTATGGATTCCTATCACAAGTTCATGAAATAGTGAATATGGATTTTAATTGTTAGGATAACACCATTTACTATTCTAAAATAACTGTCCTATGGGACATAATGGGATATATCTATTAATTGAGGCCAGTTAAGTGCGCAGCTAATAGGAACAAGAGGATGCACCCCACATATCAGATGATGAGACCTACAAGTTAGCAGGGATCACTCGTAAATTCAGGAAATCCATTATTTCCAAGGGGGGAGAGGGAAAATATATGTTCCAGTGGACACTAAGAAAACTTGATGATTTATGTCAGTCTTCTTTCTAGCTTTCAGAAACCTGTTTACCCCCTTCATTCCAAAATTCTTACTTGAAAGAATCTTTAGAACTTTCTGTGTTCTATTGTTGTCCAAAAACTGTCCAGGGCTAATTCTAAACCAGTAGAGGCGTTTTAGGATATCTGTTTTTAATCAAGGAAATGAAAGGCCCTGGAATATATAAAGTTCAAAACTTAAAATGACAGAACTTTACTTTCTGATTACCACTGATGTTTAATTAAAATTCACTTCATATGCTGTGGAGCTGTACTTGGAAGAAGAGTGCCATCTTTCTTGGTAGAAGAAGTCATATGATACTTACGATGAAGTTTCATTTTCATATTGGGGTTTCCAGGACAAGCTTTTATTTTTACTGAAGCTCTAATTTGCTTTTGGGATGAGTGCATAGTACATCAGCATTTTAACACATGCAAGATCGGTTTGAGAATAAGAAACTTGGAGACTTGCTAATTCTTATAATTTGAATAATTTGTTAGTTTTACATTTCTCTTCTTCTTCTTCTTCTCCTTTTTTTTTTTTTTTTGCAACTTTAGAAGTATCCTGGGTCTAGAAAAATGTTGTGGACACAGGGTCAACAAATGAGGAAAATTGAATCCCAGTTCATAGTAAATTTGCCACTATCTTCTATGCAAAGAAAGCGATAACTGCTAGTCTCTGAAATGTTGCTCATTAAACGTGTTCAATAGGGCAATTAAATTTTCCCCCATTTTACAGGAAAGTACAATCCCTATAACAAGGGTTTTATTTTTCGATTTAGTTTACAATTTGAAGGGACAAACAATTGAAGTGAATTGGAAATAATTATATTTTGAAGTAAATTTACCCCTTTTTTCCCAGGTAGTCCGATAAAATTAAAAGCTTTTGCCAATGCTGTACAATTGTCAGAAAATTACATTTCTGCTGTTTCATTATATGCTTTCTATTTTACAACTGAAACTTAAAAATGCAAAATTGCAGGTCGCATCCAAGAAGAAAGGTTTAGCTGATGAAGCTGGGGTGATTTTGCAGGCAAAGTTGAAGCAATTAGCATCGTCAACATAGCAAGTTGGTAGTATAGAATTTTAAGTGCTTTCAATCAAGGCATTGTACCGGAGATACGCTAACTCAGTCCTGTTGGCAACTGCAGCTTTATTATATGCGTCCTTTTTTTTTCTTTTTTTTCCTGGGGTTTGGGTTGGGCTAGGCATAATTTGTTATTTATTATTTGTGAATGCTCTCAATGGCCTCAACTGAAATAGGGCAGCTCATGCCCTCTTTTGGCCTTTCCCCTCAATCACTCGGTTTTAGTAGTTTTGTTTAAAGAGTACATAATTTTTCTTGATAGATTTGGTTTATATCAATTTAGTTGAGTGGAATATATTGAAGGTTATACTCTACCAATACAACCAAGCGTATTCAACAAAAACATGAATATAAAAGAGATGAAGGTAAGAATTACCCTTTGTTCCATGCTGAATATGTTTTTACGTGATGCTATAGAGGTCAACTTTCCAGGAGTTCAAGCTTTCTCATCTGATGCTAAAATTTAGTTGAAAATCAAAATTTTTGACTGTTTTTGTGAGAATAAATAAGCTAGTGTGAGCTCAAGCATTCAGGCATTACCCTTATCTCCAAGTTTCCACTTTCCATCAAAAACTAGAATTGAACGAACTTTACGGTGAATTCAATTCTAGTTTCATAGGATATAAGTTACTTGAGAATATAATTTATTTGAGATTTTACTACAATTTATTGCATTTGATAGAAGATATATGTTGTATTAATATAGAAGTTACTCATGTAAACATTCCCATGTGGCTCTTGATTTAGTTTGGATATCTAGGGATGCCATAACCTAGAAGATTAAATTGGCAAATCAGGCCTAATTCACTAAACTCACAACTTTACTTGCAAGTGAATAGATAATTCTAATTCATTGAACTCAGAACCATACTTGCAGGCGCATAGAAAATGAACGACAGATGATCAAATTTGTTGATACAATGCAGGGAATCAAAGGAACACTGAGGGGAGAATATAGAAATGTCAACCTTGAAGTTCTCCCAGTTACATACAATAAGTTGACTCAGCAGAAACAAGATGCAGAAGAATTCTCGGTGAAGTAAACAGAAAGTAGACAAGCAAAAACAACTCTATGCAATTCAAGAGAATGACAGTAGATTATGATAGGAGTTACTTGTTCATTCCTCACAATCATCCAAGTGTGCAATGAACATTGGATCAAGGTTCGCATATGGCTTCTTGTCTCTAAGTCTTTCAAAGTATGACTCCTTCAATCCATGATTCCTTGCAATGTCAGAGCGGACCCAACCGGAATAGTTTCTTGGTGCTCCAGTCACTATAACTGCTGTATTATCATCAGCAAAATGAGTCAATGCCACTAGAGTCTCTGGCTCAGTGGCCGATGATGCATCCAACAGAAAAATGTGACTAAAATGTCTGGCACTTATTCCTGCACTATGCAGCCGACAACTACTGATATAAGTTGACAAGATTACTCTAAATTCCTTGAGTTCCTGCCATGAAGGACATGCAAAACGCTCCCCTTCAAGAAGGCATGATGGAAGGATATCAATGGGGACACCATCTAACTCTCTGAAAGCAGCATTGGCTCTGAACAGATCTGAATCTGGAATATCACATTGTAAACTCTGGGTCAGCATGTCGCATGTCATGTTAATGGGTGCACAAACAAGAATCCGACAAGCTTGAGATGCTTGATATAGTTTACATATTACATCTCGAACAAGTATTCCTGTACTTGATAGTTCCTTTGTATGATGTCTGGATCTCTTATCAATCTTTACACAAAGTGGTCCTTCTACAAGATAAGGTGGAGGCCTTTGAATTTCTAGAATTCGCCTGATCACGGAAAGATGATCCATCTGATTTTTATGATAGACAGAACGCATAGTTGGTGGTTTGAGCGTGCTCCCTCTGGACACAAAATCTGGAAAGAGGAAGTTATGGAATAAAGGCTTTGATACAGCTTGAACTGCTTGATGAGCTCTTTTTAGGCAGACCCTATTGAAGGAGAAGCTGATGTTATATCGGAAGGTTGAATGATGTGTAAGATGAAAGTCATTCCCAAATTCTACCAGAACTCTTGTGCTCTTCATTACACGATGAATAATACCCTATATGACAAACATTTTAACAATACAAATGTGATATGTTGACAAGTAGGAGTCAAGAGAGAGCTGAGCTGATAAATGATATTCTACACTGCTAGCATTGTTTAGTCTTCCCTTTTAAGGTTAAGGTTAAGGTTGCTCCCTCTGTGGTAAAACAGATTAAAAAGAAGAAAGAAAAAAAAAACATAAAATGTGCTTTAATTTCAAAGAACATTACTTGATATGGCTCAGCTTTACTCCCCAAACGACATGCATATACCAAGTCTCTTGATAAAAGAAATGGACGCCTCTCTGGTATAGAATCAATCTCAAACACTGCAAAAGTTTTATCATCTCCCTTCCAATTTTTACGGATCTCTGCTTTTTGTAACTCCAAAATCACATTCTTCAATTGAAAATCGCTCCATTTCTACATCCAATGGATTAAAATTTTATTACAAGAAATAATGGAAAAGAATGGAAGACAAGAAATATGAATCATCCACCTAAAAGGCTATAACATTTAACGGGCACCCAATTTCAGCACCAAAATTTTGGCGGGTGCACAAAGGAATTATCACCATCTTAAAAATGCATGGGTAGTATCTTAAACTCAGTCCTAAATGAATAATGTTGATTATGAAATGTAAAATATTCGAAGAATTTTGACAATCCAAACAGAATCAGCTGTAAAATGTGCATTAACTTTGAGTAGTATTCCACTGGAGGACATTGGACGCATGTTAGAATTGCTGGTGATATTTACTACCATAGTTGATATTTGTCAGTAATTGGAACACACTACAGCCCTCTGCAATTGCTGGTCTACTGCAGAGTAAAAAAGAAACAAAAAAGGCCTATATCATATGTTTACCTGTAAATTGAGTTCCAGGTTATGATAACAAGGAGAATATCGGACACCAAATCATAATGTCCATACCTTATAATTATTATCTTTAGTATGTCATATTATATATATCTCCCTAAAAGCCAAAACGCTATCTTCCAACTAAGCTATATCCATGTTTGCACCCCAAAATTTAAGATGATAATACTGAAGTTGTGTTTCTTTGTAGGGGAATATTAGTCACTAGAGGTATACTAATGAATATACGTTACAGGGAACTACAGATAAAAAACACAACCTAATCTTTCATATAACACAGCTACAAGGGAAGTGCCAAACATAAGGATATCAAGTCAATGCCATTCTTATGCAACTATGTAAATTATCTCATGCAGATCTTTTGCCACCAAGATTCATTTCCAGTTAAGCAAAGTTAGTGCACATGAAGACACCTAGAAAGAACATACAAAGAATTATCAGTGTGAGGACATAGACACATGTTTCCCCACTAAATCATGTCAGCTAATTTAAGCCTTTTTATTAGTCATCTTAGTTCTGCCTCAACTAAATTATCTCTCATCTAGTTTATCAAAAATGACCCTGATTTCTAAATTTTATTTTTTCAGAAAAAAGGGGCTCCCACATGTTTTTCCTATGATCTTTCTCCCAGAAGAATGCAATCAAGTTGGTGATCAAATAGATCCTCTCCTATAATTTACTGAATCGTATATCTGTGAAGATTTTCTATGAAGGAAACAATTGGGTATAGTTTAGACCTTATAAAATCCAATAAAAAAAAATTTGTCATCCAAAATCATTTTCCATCTAGAAATCCGATATGTATGTCATTCTTATTCAACAATTTCTTCCCCCAAATATTCATTGTTTTTATTCATCTGGTACGCTCAATACAATAATTTCATTCAAATACTATAATATGGTCAACATAATGGGTGTGGATGCTTTAGGAAAAAATTTATGCATTTTGTGATATTTAGGTTGCTGAAACTTTTGTGTGACAGTGGCAAAAAATGACAATGGTACAATGGCCAAAGCCATTTTCTACTGTTGGACTTGCTATTAACTTACAATTACAATTATTTTGGATAACCTATTGAGAGAATTTAGACTGTGGTATAACCATCCTCAGCTATCTAACTACCTAGAGGACTCATCAGAATAACTATCACCCTTCACATGAGTAAAGGAATACACTCTATATAAGGTCTTCTCTCCCACTCTCACATGAGGATATATTTTATATTTCTCTTATGAATAGATTTCTAACTTGACTGTTGAAGGGCTAGCCCGAGCTCCAACTCCCAGTCACTCTTGTTTTTAAGGTCCTTGAAGAACAAGATTGGTCATTAACATTACAAAAAAGACACCTTTCAACCATTTTAGCTATTGCCATGATAGTGACAAGCTATAAGACAAGTGATGATGTTTTCTACCATTAAACCAAACAATTTAATATACAGGTTTCATATTTTGGGAATACATTTTCATCTGAAACATGTATTTTTCCAACATGTAATCTCATAAAAAAGGAAACAGACCCAAAATAATCTTATGTGGTTCAGAATTGTTAAGTTATATAAAGATGGAATGGCTGTACCACAATTTCGGCTATTCAGAATAGAAAACTGAAATTTCATAAGTGAATATATATAGAGGCTAAAAAGACTGTGATATGATTTTGCTTCCTTAACTATACTTATGGTCAAGGTTGCATATAAGATATACTGCCCATCTCAAACAAAATCATACAAGAAAAAAAGCCATAAGAACCTATTCGAAATCCCAGGGGCTTACCCTTGACTTTATACTCAAAAACCATTTGCATAGATTTAACTTCATAACTAACACACAAATTGAAAGTTAGATGACTTACTCAAGAGATTAGGTAATTTTGTAAGGGAGATAAAAAACATAAACAAATATTTTAGTGAGCAATAGCATTACCTCCAAGTAGAAATCCTCTGCATAAAGGAGCACAGCAAAGTAATCCTTATAGGTCAAAGGAGATAAAGGTTGCTTCAGAATTTCAGGTACAATGTTTTTCTTGAACAAAGATTTAATCTCCTCGGGTATAGCATATATAAGTGATTCCTGAACCTGCAAATAATTTGTCTTGCTTCCTGTACTGGTTGCATCAAATGTACTTGGACGAAGAAGTGACTTGGAAGTTTGAGTAGAAGTTTCATGTGTTTTAGCATCTACAGGTGATTTTTCAACCTGAACTTGAATTTTCTTCCCCTCTTTTTTGGTTTCCTTGTATGCAGGTGCATTCGTAACTGAGTGAAAATTTTGAGGAGATTTAGGGGAAGATAAAACTGGTTCAGAGAGAGATGCTGTGGATCTCGAGGATAAAGAGGGCGCATTATCTGAACTAGAAGATGGTTTATAAGGTGGAGTAGCATTTGTAGGTGATTTTTCAACCCACACATGATTTGTCTTCACCAATTTTCCAGTGACCTCAGATGTGTTTACATTTGGCACTGAGTTGACAGTTTGGGGGAATGCAAGGGAAGGCAAAACTGTTCTAGGCTGAGATGGAGATAGAATGGAAGAAGATGCTGTGGATTTTGTGGACAATGAAGCCGGTTTCTTTGAATTGGAAGGTAGCTTGGTTGGAGTGGAAGATGGTTTATAAGGCGTTTCAGAACCTTGATTTATAGCAGATGGAGGTAATCTTGAAGAGAACTCTGATGACTCCGAGGAAAGAAATGATTTAGCAGGTGATGGAGGAAGAGAAAGTGTGAAAGAAGTTGCCTGTGATGGAGATTGTTGTGGATGAACAACAGAGGATTTAGAAGATATTGTTGTTGGAGGCTTAGATGAAGAAGAAGCTGATGAAGTAGTAGAAAACTGATGTGTTTTCCGGGAAGATGCCAACTGGCCATTATAATAAGATGGTATTATTGGGGGAGGATGAAAATCTCTTGGAGTCTGAAAAACCTCAATAGTCCTTCCAATTAATCCACGTAAACTTCTAATGAGAGATTCCAAAAGAGGCACTTCATAGCAACCTCCATCATCATAATCAAAATCGCTGTCCTCAAGACTGTTTTCTTCACAACAAAGAATGCAGCGCAATATTTCTAAAAATGCACACATGTGAACCTTTCCACAGTCAAAACATCAGTAGTTAGTCAGTTGAATGAAATCTGAGAATGTTCAGAGCTAAACGATGAAGTGATTATTAAATAAAATTTCTGATTTCTTAATCAAAACATCAGCAGTTAGGCAAGTAACATGTTTGACAATCTGAGAATGTTCAGAGCTAAACGATGAAATTTCTGATTTCTTAATCATTTAAACAACCAATCGATCAGCTTAATTACGAAACAAAATAATCGATCAGCTCAACTACACCAAGAAGTAAATTTTTAACCATCAAAACAATCGATGATTTACATCCACTGATTACTTCCTTTGATCTTGTAATTTATACACAGATGGGTGCCAATCTTAGAGAAAAATGAAAATTAACATGTAATTTTGCAAAATCAAGGCGTACCTGACTACAAGTCTAGCAAGAAAGCACTTGTTGCGGAGTTCATTCACACTGTTGACTTAAAATTGACTCTTCAAAACAATGTACAAACTCAATAAAGACTCTTTTCTGTTTTGCATTTGCAAAAAGCCACGTCAGAGGGATTAGCAAATTATAAAGAATCAATTTGTCTATTAAGAATTCGTTTGTGCTTTTAAACTCTCAGTTGTTCATATCAGCCCTTCCGTTAAGTGCCTCCTAAATACTTAACGGCATTGTTGTTGCAGGTTTAATCATCTGATTTTTTCTATAAAACTTAATAAAAACAAATGAGCATTATTTGAAATGCCTCAGCTTCACTCCCCAACGTAGACACTAAGGTGGTGTTTAGTTATTGAGAATGTTTTTATTTGTTTTTTTTATGAAAATAAATTATTTTCTGTTTTCATACTGAAATATAAAAATTGTGTTCAAAATGCCTATTAATGAAACTAATTTTTATAGAAGAGCAAATTAACCAAAATATCTGTTAATAAAAATAATTTTTACAAAAGAGTAAATTAATATTTTAAGTTAAAAAGTAAAGACATGACCTATTTTTCTATTTTAAAAAATAAGTTATAAAACATGTGTTTTTTACTTAAAAGTTGGAATTCTTTTTTATAAAGAAAATATTGAAAATCATTTTAAATCGTTTTTTACAACTTAATTATAAGTTAAAAAATGGAAAATTAGAAAAATGAAGAACTGCATTTTTTATCTTTAATCATTTGAACATGTTTTTTTTATATATATATTTTACAAAATTTTAGGAAACAAACTTAAAAAATGAGCCAATTTTATATAAATAAACAGGCACAAATCTCTCTGTTATAGAATCAATCAAACATCGCAAAAGTTGCATCTTCTCCCTTCAACTTTTATGGATATATCTATATAGTTTCATATTGCGTAAAGCAACAACGGTTGCACTAGCAATATTTTTATTGTGATGTTGGTTCCTTTTACAATCATAATTTTTCATAATTTTATTTTACAATTAAAATATTTTCTCGTATTTATTCATAATTTTATTAATTATAATTATAATTATAGTTAATAATTTATATCCTTGTATTTCTACTTCATGAAATTACAAAAATATATTCTTCAATTGAAAATTGTATTTCTTCGGTATCTTCGCAAAAGTAAAGGTGCCGAAACCCTGATTAGTGAGCCCAGTGACATTTTAATAAGTGGAAAGTGCTTCAGACAAAAGTTACGGTAAGAGTTGAATTTTTTCCACATAAAAATGATTCGTTACAAAATTTCTTGTGCTGTGAACAATGATCCGTTTGCATGTCGGCGGCTTCCGTTTGTTGCAATTAAAACGTATAACGCACAAATCTAATAAAACTTTGTTGGTTTCCGCTTTATTAGCTTTGGTTTTCTAACTTTGTTGCAATAAAATATACCCCTTTTTGCCCATTTTATGATAATTTTATCTTTTTTTAATAATTTAATTAATAATTGTCTTCTTTTACACCAATTGGATAGGCATGTTTACAAATGAAGAATTTCTATCTCAGTTGTATCCTCACTACAGAGAAGGTAAAAAAAAATAAAAAGATTAATTTTTATTTTTTATTTATCATATTTAAGTTATATATTTTTTTTAATTTAACACACAAATTTCTAATATTTAATTGTGATTTTTTGGGCTTACTTAGCCCTTGGCTCCCTGCATTACATGCCATATTATTCTAAGGTGAGGTATATCTTCTGTTATATTCAAATTAATATAGAAATATTACACAATCTCTTTTACTATAACTTGCATTATAAATATTTTCTTGTCCAATCTGAAGAGATTTTAACAATATTACATGTATAATGAGTTAATATAAAATATTTATTATAAATTTATAATTCTAATTAATTACAATTCAAATATGAGTGGAGTTATTTATACTTCCATTTATTTATTCAAACTCCTATTTTAAAGCAATCTTCTAACTTATTCAAATCATTTTTACTTATATTTAGTATTTATTCACACTCTTAATTTATTTACAGTTTTTAAGGTGCAATTATTTTATTCTTTACAATTAGAACTAAAGCGTACACTAAATTTAACTCTTGATTCAACTCCTTCCATACTGTCCCATTGTGGGCTTCAACTAGTTGTGGTATAGAGTAGTACAATTGGGGAGTTATACGTAAAAGTAATCTTTTTTTCGTCAAAATAAAGAATTTCCCATTTGTCCAATAAAAAACAATTAAATCAATGGACCATGTTCTCCTTATCTCATCCCATGGACAGCAGAATTCCACATCGGGTTCCAAACACCCCCCCCCCAAAAAAAAAAAAAAAAAACAACAGAAGCAAAAATTGGAATGTATCCAAATTTCATTAAAAGAAAGTGCGGAAAGAAACACCTTATAAACTTTGTTGTAGTTCATGTGATCTACCCTCTTTCACAAAAACCACAAGAATCTGTTTCTGGACCTCATAAAACAATTACGGTGCCGAGAAGCCAACTATTGGAAAAACTAAATCAAAAGCATTAAAATGCATGGCAAAATTTAAATTTTTTTTTCAAATCTGAACATGTGTTTACAAATTAATTTATAAAGTATTTATATGATTCAAATAAATATAAAAGTGATAATTTGAATTATATCTTTATAAGAATTATCGTTGAAATCTCCAATCTTTAAATTCAAATTTGATCTCTAAACAATATCATGAACTCTCTAATAGGCTGTAAGATTAAGTTCTTCAGATTATCTTTAGACAATTCCTTTAAATTTGATCTCTAATATCAACGGTAATATGCACAAATCACTTTAATTCAAAGCTTTTACCGATATTCACATAATAGATAGAGCAGGAAAATTAATTCCTTAACTTAAAAAGTATTAACTCTCCAAAGAATCACATATTCATTCGGTCATGATTGGTGTTTGAATGCAAAGAAGAAATAAGAAGAGAAATCACACTAAAAGTGATTTTTGGACACACAACACATGTGCTAAGAGCAATGTCTTTTCTCTCACTCAAAGGGTTGGCATCTTCCCTATTTGAATAGAAGAGATTAAAGAATAAGCTAGAATAGAGCACAAGTTAGGGTTTCCCTTACTTGTGCCGTCCATTTCTCTATGTGGATGGGCTGCATGGACAAGGTTAATATTCTAGACATGAGTGCTACCCTCTTGGTCCAAGAAGTCTATATTCCTTAATGAGTCTAAACTCATTAGCCCTTATGCACCCATTTATGTGTTCAATATGCCTAAACTCATAAACTCTTTATAAAGTAATTCTCAAATCGTTTGAATTCATTAATTAAAACAATTTTCTAATTAAAGAACTATTTCTCCACTTACGATCTTCTCCAAAATTAATATAAATGTTCTAATAATATTTAAATATCAACATTGAAAATTTACTACTATTTAATAATTATAATCTCTATTAGAATTATTAAATTATTGATTAATTAATACTTCTAATCATATTAGATCACTTAATTAATCATTTTAAATATCCTAGAAGCTCACTAATCCAACACTTCAATTGAAAATATTTTGCATTCTAACTTTGCATTTGACTTTAGATCAAAGAGATTATATTGTGTGTGACCTGGTAGGTTTCTATGTATGTTGGCAATAAATTTATTTACAACTTTCTACAAGCTTAATTGAATTAAAACCCTTTTAATTTAAATACAATTTTCCTAAATCATTTAAATAAATTCATAGATCATGATTAACTTCTAGTAAGACATTATGACCACCCAAATGTCAAGAATAAATTTGTGGAAATCAAAACCTTTCGTGATAAGGTTGTAGTGTATAATTCAATCCTTTCATCTCTTGATATTCAAATTGGACTTAGGGTATAGTCAAGTATCAACCCTAATTTGAACATTCAATTATAGGTGCATATTTGACTGTATACTATCTCACAATTGATTATATGTTTGACTCTATGCTATCTTTCAATTGAGTATGCATAAACACTTTTTATATATGAATCAATACATAAGTAGGCCTATGACTTTGATCATAGCACAAGCGTCAAAATATCTTTTAAATATATTTCCTTGTTACTAAGAAGGATGAATTTGTTAGTAAAGATGGGTGCCCTAGACCAATTTGATTGAGTGCTATGGCATCTATAACTAAACATTCTGTGGATTGGATATTAAAGGATGAATATTCATCTTAGAATGCATATGGTTCATGCATATATAAGATGAAG
>JANHAO010007654.1:0-19949 GCA_026873985.1 Saraca asoca | reverse complement strand
TTTTCAATATTAAATTTGTTTTTCAACATCAAAATAAACATATAGCTTAGAGATATCCATTTTAACAATCTCTCTAAGGCTAACACTCCCTACAGGATTCATCTTGTAGGCTCCTGGGAAGTCTTATATAGATCTTGGATTATCTCCCTTGGTCCTTCCATAGAATCCAGTCCCATTGGCCGGGCTCTTGATGCCTTTTTGAATTGCATGGGATCTGGTCCAGGAGGAACCATTGGCTGGAGATAGGAAGACTGTAGGAGTGGAGTTATTGGTCTTTTAGTTAGTGGGAGCTCGTCTCCTGGTAGCCGATTTTCTACTTTCTTGCCGGAATGGTAGTATTAGGCTTTTTGCCTTCTGGCTTTGTACTTTGAATCTTTTGATGTAATTTTACCTTGTTGGATGAGGTCTTTTTAATATGTGAGCTTTCCTGCTTAGCTCTTGAATATTGTAAGGGATGCTCCATGCATCACTATGTGTAAATCTTAATAGATTAATGAAACATCTTTCTGACCAATCAGCCATGTCTTTAACTCTTTTCATGACTCGATCATCTTTGGTAAGCAAAAATTAGGCCACATGAGAGCTGCACCTAAGGGGAGGTCGCATGTGAGCTATGATCTTCTAACTACATGCTTGCTACGGATATTTAGTTGCATGAGAGCTGTAACAAATTTATTCCAGCGTCCTTGTGTTATGATAGGCTCGTTAGCTTGTTATTGAGTTTGAGTGTGCTGCTAAGTAGGCTCTTAGGCTGTCTCTCCCTCGGATGAGTTTTCATTGTGAGGTAGGCTCTTAGGCCATCTCACCCTCAGTTTTGTTTTCATTATCACGAGGTAGGCTCTTAGGCCGTCTCACCCTCGGATGAGTTTTCATTTTTACGAGGTAGCCTTTTAGGCCATCTCACCCTCGGCTTTGTTTTCATTAGCTCATTGCTAGCTGGGTAGCATTTCTGAGTTTTGGCCAATCGACTATGAATTTGATAGGTTCAATCATAAAGCCATTCCTTTCAAATAGTGTTCCACTTAGACAATTCATATAGAGGTTTCAAAATCATAGTCAATCTTATAGGATTAAAATATGGTTCCGATGGAAGGCTCTGGCTCTCGGCCACCGACTCGTTGGGTTTACTGAGCTTACTGTTCTGGTAGCCTTACCACATAATCCTATAACCGACCTCTTCTGATGAGGTCTTCTATTACATCTTTTAGTGCCTAACATTCTGAGGTGGTGTGTCCAACCTTATTGTGATAAGTGTAGAATCTGCTTGGATCTCTGGACTTGGTGGAGACTCTCATTGGCCGGGGCCTCCCAAAGTCTTCATTGTGCCTTTTTGCGGTAAAGATCCTATCCTGTGTGTCTGACAGGATGGCGTAGCTTTTGTAGCGACCTCTAGATCATTGAGGTCTTACCTTTTTCATGAGCTGAGAACTAGGGTCGTGACAGCAACTCTCATCACCCCTATTTTTACTCACAATAGGGCCACTGCTGTCTGTTTTTTACTTAGGCTCTTCAGCCTTGATAGTTTCTTCCCATCTTCTTTACTTAGCAACTCGTTCATAAAATTTGGTGAGGTCTTGAGCTGGGGACTTGTAGAGGCTTTTGTATAGCTTTTCGTCTTTACGGAGTCCTGCTGAAATCTTTATTAAGATGCTTTCCTCCGACAGATTTTCCACGAAATTGGCTTCATGCCTAAATCTCGTTATATAATCTTTTAGTGATTTACTCTTGTGCTGAAAGATCATTGCGATGTGGCAAGGATGCACGAGCTGCCATTTTAGTGCCTGGTATTGATCAATAAATTTCCTTTGGCATTTTTCCCAGTTGTTGACACTGCCAATTGGGAGGTTTCTAACCATGCCCGAGGTATTCCTCCTAATGTGGCCGGGAAGACATGGCATTTCACCAAAGGATCAGTTGTTTGAAGGTCCATTTGGATATTAAATGCATCTAAATGGTCGCTCGGGTTGCTATTCTAGTCATACAGTGGGATCGCGGGGACTTTAAGTTTTTATGGGAGAGGTTGCATTTCGATCTCCATAGAAAATGGTTAACTTTCCTCATACTGAGGTTGATTACTTTGAGGTTGCAGGTGCTCTTCTAGCTACTTCAGCCTTTTGAGGACTTCCTCCATTATCCGGTCTCATGTTTCGGGTTGAGAGGTTGAGCTCTTCACTCGTTGTGAGCCCCCCAGTCAGTGACTATTGCGCTCTTCGTGAGTTTCTTTCCAGGTTTCTTTACGGAGCTGCTGGAGTTGTGCCATGATTTCTTCTTGCTTTTGTGCACCCTAGGCTTGTTCTTGCGCTAGCATTTTCACAATTTCAGCTAACTCTTTCACCGTACCTTCAAGTGCTTGCTGAGGTTGGGGAGACACTTGTGTCTCTCTTGTTCTGGGGGAGTCATTTTGCTGGCAGTGAACTTCAACAGTGGAAATGTCTGTCGGCTGTGCAACTAGAGTGTTTGAACTCATTGTGGTCCTTCTTCTTGCCATTGCCAAGTTTCTAGGAACACTTCAAAAAGCGGATGGGTCCTCACAGATGGCGCCAAAATGTTGACATTGGAATTTGGTTCACACAGAGAGCCCAAACTCTAGCCAACGGAGATAAATTCTTAGACCCAAAGCTGTCTCCTGAAGCATGAGTATGAGGGGAGAGCAAAAAGAATGGAGTAGGATTGTGTTTTAACATGGTTCAACTAAATCTAGACGGTATCAGACCCTACGTCCACAATGGAGTTTTTATTATGTTGGAAAGTGTTTACAAAGTGTCTACTTACTGTTGTCTTTTTCTGGCCTTCCCCTCTTCTAACAATGAGTTCCTATTTATAGAGGAAGGAGGGATTACATGTAATGATTATAAGCTACAGTTCTGTTACATCAAGAAATAAATATAAAAGACAAAGGGGATCCTATAATCTGACTATTGTAGACTGCTTTCTGTGGGGTGGGCCCCTTTTGTCAGCTGCAAGCTAGCATAAGTCTATCTAACACTGGGCCTTACTGAGGTCTTTACTGGATGAAGTGTTTGCCTCCTTGAACAGGGATTCTTAGCTCGGAGGGGTCACTATCCAAGCTTGCTCAGCGAGCTTGGGACTATTGCGAGCTCGAACAATATGGTCGTTCGACGAGGTGAGCTTCTTGTGTTTTTGCCACATTGCTATCACCTTTTAGTGATGTGCGAGGTGATGTTTGCTAGACATCTTCAGCAAGCTGGACAATCTTGACGTTAGCTGGGCCCTTGTTGGTTCGTTCTTTGAAGCCGATTTTTACCCATAACAAGTTTGAAAAAGGATAGTTGTATGGTATGGTGATGTATATGTGACTATATGATCAATAACATGGTTTATGTGATTAACTAGAAACAAAACTGTTGCATGAACAAATATTTAAAGTTGCTATATGCTCTAAAACTAAGTATAATTTAAGAACTATGTATGTAACATGCAAATGTATAGGAATCAATTAAAAATGTATATGGTATGCAAATATATGCAAGGAATGAAGATATATGCTAGATGCAAATGTGTGAGTAAAAATATAAGTATGTGATCATATGTATATGATTGCATGTGTACACAAGCATATGCAAAATGTAAAGGTATAAAAGAGTGTTGTGATCAATTAGTAAGTCTGAAAGTATGATATATGTTTAAATATGATTATGTTAGCTATGAGCTATTAAAACATAATACATGTTTTGCATGAATGTTTATGGATCAATTTCATATATGAAAACACCGCATGAGGAGATGGTATAGTGATATATAACCTATAAATATATCTTGTTAGACAAGGCAACCTACACTTAAGAAAGGAATTAGGTGTTTTTTAAAATTTTCACTATTTTTAAAATTCTCTTCAAAATGCTTTTGATTTTGAAAAGTCATGGGATGATTTTAATTCAACAAGTTAAGTGGATTTCTATGAAGATGTTTGTACGCAAAATATAGTACTTCAAACACTTATGCAAAACAACTCATTCAACTATGCATAGGTAAGGTATTAAGAAACATATGCATAGATAGATATTGCTCTTTCAAGGATTCAAACATCTAAGCAATAAGATAAACATTGAAGTTCAATATATTTAACAAATTTTATCAACAAAATAGAGCATATTATCAAATATAAATAAGAGTAAGGGTAGAAAGATCAAACACAAGAATTTATAGTGATTCTCCCCTTAAAAATCTGCTCTAAAGTATTCATTCACTCTTCAAGCTTTACAAGCTAGGGCTACTTCTCCACTATTCCTTTAAGTTTCAACTGGCACTTGAAGAAGTCTTACAATCTCTTTGCTCCTTTATGAGCAAATCACTCTTTATAAGAGATACCTCACCCTCTCAAAGAATTTCTAAGAGATACATCACTCTCAAAGTGTTTCCAAAGGGATACCTCACCTTTTTACAAATTTAAAGGGATTCCTCAATCCTTACCAATCACAAGAAGATTTAGATGATGAACAACTCACAAAATCTCTCATAAAGAGTAGATGAAACAAATAAAGCATCTAGAATAGAAGAATTTCACAATTAAGAGCTCAAATCTTGGTTTTGATGAAAGAAAAAGTAATAAATGGTAAATGATGAAGCTTAGGCTTTTTATATGTTATATTTAATGATTCTTAGGCTATATAAGAAGTTTATAATGTTTTATCACCTTTTGAGACACTTTTGGATAAAAACTAGCCATTATTTTCAAAATTTAACCCAAACAAGTTGACCCATGAGGATAAGATTTCAAACTCTACATAAAAAGGTCATAACTTTTTTTCAAGCCTTTTTCATAAACAAGACTTATCATTGGAAGTTTATTTGAGTCTACATTCAAATAGGACTAGTTTCATGCTCATATCATAAGTAGTTTTTAAGATATTGTAAAAACAAAGAAATGTTAGAAAGACTTAATTGTGAAAATATGATTTTTATACTCAAATTGAAAAGGCTATAACATTTTCATATCTTAATAATTTTAAGCAAATTGCCTATCTAAGGAATGCTCTTTGAGTCTATTTTCATATTGTTATGGGTATCTTCCGGTACCGTGTAAAATGGGGCTAGCAAAGGCCCAAAAGAAGATAAGTCTAGATGGAGGAAGCCCAGCTCGCCTAAAGGCTAAAGTTGCAAAGCACAAGCCCCAGATCACTAACCACGAGCTCAGAAGCTCAAAACATAGAACAAGCCTAAGGCGGAAGCCTCAGCTCATTGGTGACGAGCCCTAACTCATGTGGCCAACAGTTCATCCTGAGCGAGGTCAAGATCGCTGAACACGAGTCTAATATCAAAGGTTAGCAAGGGCCCCAGGACAAGAGTTCTAGCTCACGAGACAAAGTGCATCGCCTAGCTAGAAGTCCATTGAGGTTAAACCCAAGGTAGACATCCATTCACATACTCAATTTGTGGGATTAGTCTATAGGAAGCAGCTTCCCACACACAGAAAGCAATCTACAGAAGCTAGCCAATAGCCTATAGAAGCCAATTTGTAGGAGTCTCATATGTCAAATACATTTATTATTTGATGTAATAGATTTACAGCTTAGTAAATTATACTTGTAGCCTCCCAGCCTCTATAAATAGGAGGAGGAGATCATTGTAAGGGGAGGCCCCGAGATATATACTATAACACTGCCAAATTTTCCATAGAAATAAAATAATACCGTAGATATAGGGATGGTATTATCTGGTTTTAGCCGAACCACATTAAAAAGCTTCTGGTGTTCATCTTGTTCTTCCTCCTTCTCCTTGTTTTAGCTATTTTTCTGCATTTTTTCAATCAGAATGCAGCTTGGGGATACAAGAACTACTCCTGTTGATTAGGATTTAGACTTACTAAATTTTATCGTCAACACATATGAAATAAATTTCATAATTAAATCATAAATTTTTTTATAGACATGATCAGGGGTTACCATGGCTTGCAGGTTGCTCTATCTTTGAATTACATCCTTGGCAGGAGAGGCTTTACTTGCGGGCTTCACACTTTTGCTGGAAGAAGTAGCCTTCATAGCTTTTGCAACTTTCCTCTCAAAACATTTTATTGCCTTAGGAGCATCCTCCTCGAAAAGGGAAAAGTCCATGTTTAGGTGCCATTCCTACAGAGTGTATAAGAAAAAGGAGAATGTATCAAATTCCTCCTATCTCAGAGTGATTTCCTTCCTGGCCATTTGACATTCCTTCTTGGCAGCCTTAGCCCATTGAGTTGTAGCTTCTGATCATTGCATCACCATATCGACACCTCAAAGTGTCATATCCAGGTCATGTTTTACTCTTGATAGCTCATCCACCATTTTGTCAAGATTAGCAGCTACAACCTTATGACTAGACACCTCACGAGAATAAGCTTCCTTAGCCTCCTTTTAAGTGACCTCGGCATTCATCGCTCTATTCTCCAACTCCAGCACCTTAGCAGTCACAGTAGCTAGGTCGCTCTCGAGCTTGGCATTCTTCTCCTCCTAAGCCTGGAGCGCTTCCCCCATCTTTGTTATTCCCAGTACACCCTGAGAAGTTAAATGGGTTGAATCAAATTATGAAGGAGTAAAAGAGTTAAAGTACAAAGGGCATTACTTACCAATAGGCTGTGACGAGTGGCATAGCGTGTCATCCCTCCACTCAAGACTTCCTCTACTTCTAACACTTGGGGGCTAGTGTGGGGTCCTAAGATTACCCTCACATTCTTCTGGAGAAAGTCAAAATATTCTTGTATATTTGGGCTAAGACCTGGTGGAGGCTCATTGGTTGCGACTTTGCGAGCCACCCATTTCGAAGAGGTGGTGACCCTCTTCCCCTTATTCACTTTTCATTTTTTGGCTGGGGACTTAGATAGGGTCACGACCTTGACTGCCTTGGTCACCTTAGAAAGTGAAGTGGGGGCTAATTCTTGTGAAGGCATCTCAGTCAATGCAAGAGGAGATTGATTTGTAGTAGTGGAAGCTGTAGCAACATTGGGACCTAACGAGCTCACAACAACTTCAAGATCTTTGGGCTCATTAGGAGGTGGCCTTCGAAGGATAAGTTTTACCATGATCTCATAATCTTCAAAATGTGCTGGACTAATTTCTCTAACTCTACAACCTCTAATCTTTCTCATGAGCTCAATGTCCAATGCAGGAGCAAGCTGATAAGAATGTAGAAGATCGTCATCAAATTTCAGATTGTTTTTTAGGTTGCTTGTGGTAATAAATTAGTCAAGTACCTCAGCCTCTTCAACCTCTAATGTGGGCTTCTCATTACCAGCCTTGATTGCAAAAAATGAGATGGAACGTCATAAATAATAATATGAATTCATGATAATTTGCTTGACCTCAGCTTGCTTACCAAGTGTTAAAATAAAATCGAAGTTGCGAAGAGGATGCAAGGATAGGCGTGAAATATAAAACTAATAAGTCTTGTAGTTCCCTACATTTGATTTGCCCTTGGCATCCCCCTGAGGCAAAACCTTTTTGAAATCAGTTCAGCAAACCAAAAGATAATAGATCCTATCCAGATAATCCTCCTAATGCTATAAAGGTGGCATAAAACTCTTATAGATGGAGGTGGAAGATTATCTCTCAAATACATGAGTGCAAGAGAAGTTTGTTAGGGAGTAGGAATTTGAGGTCAATTGAAAAGGGTAGAGCGTCAATCTATTTAGCAAATTGATGATGTATGAATGAACAAGGAACCTAAGCTCAGCAGTGAGATGTTGGATGCTAACGACAATGAATCCTCAAGGAGGATAGGTTGTATGGTCACCAAGAGAAGGTGCCATGAAATAGTAACCCTTAGGGAGGCAGTAATGTTCAACTATGATCTAAAGTTCGTCTAGCTCGATGGTCAAAGGATAATGATGAAAAAATGAGTGGTCTGAAGAGCTCTTAGTGACCTGCTACCCTTCACTGGGGTCAGGTTGAGGAATAGGTCATTCAGTGACCTCATTACTCCTAGAGGTCGCTTCAACCGAGGTGAATACTAACTTCTCACTTTGAGTTAGAGAATCGGGCTTGTCACCACTTCCTATTTGGTGACTTTGGCATTTATGAACTACGGCCATCTACATAGAAGGACAAACATCAGGTCACTTTAGGCAAACTATATCAGAAAAGCTAAAGTTTCTCTTCGCTAGAGAAAAAATTTCCTATGCAGTAGATCATACATGCATGAAGCCACCATATTAGAGACCTACACTACTGAGAATTTGGAGGGATAACCAACAAAGCCTATTAGTCTACTAAATCCTAGGAAAACAAAAAGCCAAATCTAACAATCTATAGCCCAAAATCCAATTAATAATTTCTAGTAACAGATAAACACTCACCATTGGACCAGGCAGTGCTATGCCAGAAGCTCACAAAACAAAGCATTCTAAAAGCAAAGGTCCTGGGAAGGCTTACCGTGTCAAAAGGAAAATTTAGGTTCCAGAGTTAATAGGGTCAAATTAGATTCTGAATAAGATTATTAGTCTTCAGCAACTGCAATGACAAGATCAATGGAGCAGGAAAGTGAAACTGGAGGAAACAACTCAAGAACTAGTGAGGCAGAACATCAGTTTTCAAAAAAAAAAAAAAGGGAAAAGGGAGGGTTCTCTTATCTAAAATGGCCCTGGTGGCACTGCTGTTTGATTTAGAGACTTTCCAACTACCCAAGATTTGACGATCCAAAAGATAGCTAGGCTCGGTCATCACCGTATTGGCGACCATGGGAAAGTACACACATTTAATGTGGTAATGATGGTGTAGGCAAAAGAAATGACGAAATAAAAACCTCAATGACAACGTGACACATTGTAGTTTCCAACATTACCAGTGAACTACAACTCCCAGTCCACAAAGCAAACTAAGAGTCAAGGGGCTAATGTTATGATATTTTCTGGTATCGTGTAAAATAGGGTTGGCAAAGGCCTAAAAGGAGATAAATCCATATGGAGGAAGCCCAGCTCACGTAAAGGTTAAAGTCACAAAGCACACGTCCCGAATCACCAACTGCGAGCTTGGAAGCTCAGAACATAGAACAAGGCCAAGGTAGATGACTCAGCTCACTGGTGACAAGCCCTAACTTGCACAACTAACAATTTATCCTGTGCATGCTCGAGATCGCTGAACATGAGTCCAATATCAAAGGTCAGCAATGACTCCAGGATAAGGGTTTCAACTCATGAGATGAAGTGTATTACCTAGATAGAAGCCCACTAAGGTTAAATCTGAGGCATACGTCCATTCACATACCCAATTTGTGGGGCTAGTCTACAAGAAGCAGCTTACAAGGGCCCACGTGTAGAAAGCAATCTATAAAAGCTGGCCAGTAGCTTGCAAAAGTCGATTTGTAGGAGTCTCATATGTCAAATACATTTATTATTTGATGTAACAGATTTACAGCTTAGTAAATTACACTTGTAACCTCCCAGCCTCTATAAATAGGAAGGAAGAGATCATTGTAAGGGGAGGCCTCGAGATACATACTATAACTTTGCCAAATTTTCTATAGAAATAGAACAATACCATAGATGTAGGGACCAATACTGTCTGATTTTAGCCAAACCACATTAAAAGCTTTTGGTGTTCATCTTGTTCTTCCTCCTTCTCATTGCTTTAGCTGTTTCTCTGCATTTCTTCAACCGGAATGCAGCTTGGGGATACAAGAACTACTCCTATTGATTGGGATTTGGGCTTACCAAATTTCACTGTCAAAACATATGAAATAAATTTCACAATTAAATCATAAGTTTTTTGATAGACATGATCAAAAGAATGACCAAAGATCAAAACTAAAAAGACAAAAACTCATATCTCATTTGTTTTTGGAGTGTCATCAAGGTTGTCTTGTGAAATCATGATTGTAGGCTATCTTTTTAAAATATTTTGTGCTAGCTAATAATTTGTAAAATATGTTTGAGCTTTATAACTTTATTTGACAAGAGAGTCTAAAGCCTAAAAGGAAAAATTATACCCAATGAACTCCTTAAGCTTTTCTTAATACTTCCAAGCTTCCAAATCTTCATTCTTCTAACTCTTCAATACTTGAAACATTTCTTCTTTCTTACCTTTCTTTTTAAGTTGAACATGACAAGATTTTCTATTGCTTTACTCCAATGTTCACTTTTCTTCCTTTCAGACAATCCTATAAAATATGTATAAACTAATTTATAAACTATATAGTTAGTCTAAGATAATTTATTATAAAGCATGATTCAAATATAATTAGCACAAGAAAATTCATTATCCATATCATATATTTATCAACCATAGCATAGTATGTTTATAAATACTTGTATAAAATGTAACACTTTAGCACATGAGGACATACTATATTTTTGCAGTACTCATTTGTCATCATCAAAACTCATCATGTTGAACCATGGAGCTAGCATATCTATGTGCATAACTAATGTATATGCTAAGTTATATGTTTATATCAATGAAATCAAAAAAATGTCTGGTAATAAGAAAGTCAAACTCTGATGTTGCCACATATTATGTTTGAAAGACTAAAACTACATAATTATGGTTAGGAATGAATAAGACCTATAAGGTAAGGATTACTAAAAAAAAGTGCATATGATGGTTTGGTATGTAATTACATGATTGTACATGTGATATGATATATGATGAGTAAGATTATTTGAGTGGATGATGCATATAATAGCATTTGGAATGTGTCTATTGTTGAGAAACGCTGAATACACACTTGGATGAATAGAAAGAATCGATAATATGATAGAGCATAAACAAGCACTTATGTTAGGAAGGAAAGAACTTGAAATGGAGTGTTAAGGTGTTACATGATTAGAAAAGAATAAGGTTATAATGGATAAGATTAGATGCATACAACTAGGATGGGTAGGACACATGTTAGGATCTATGTTAAAAAGAGAGTACACGTTAGACATGGTTTATGATGACTAGTTTTATGATACCATATATGAGTAAGATTATGATATGCTCATGTAAGAATACATGTTATATGGTTATGTATAACCAAAATGTTTTTCACTTAATACACTAAGTGGTTATACTCACTCCATCTAACAATTTTCAAGTTCAAGTTGTACAACAAGCTTTTCCTTGCCTCTCTCATAGAGGTGGAATTTCAACATATAGACAAACCACTAGTCATAGTATGCCCAACTAGGCCAATCAATTCCACATGTTTTATGTGATTACTCTTTTTAGTTTTGATTTGAATTGAAATATAAGTATGTTTTAAAGAAAATTCACATCATGTTCATATGTTTGTGAATTGCCACCAAAATGATTTGTACCAATCATGTTCCCAAAAATAGGGATGTGACATGTACCAACTTCAACAATATTTCTATATTACATAAAATTCATGAAGTTCAATGTATGGCTGGATGTGAATTCAAATGATCTTGATTTCACCCATTTGTTTGTAAAGTTCTTTTTGTGTTAACAATGAGAAATTAAAAGATTGCCATATTATTTGTCATATGGACCTTACTATAAATTAAGTACAAATTGTCTTTGACAATTTAATTAGGATTTTTGAAGCTTTTTACCAATAAATTGGCACTACTTAGTGTAAGTGTATTATTATTATTATTATTATTATTATTATTATTATTATTACTATTATTATTAGTGTGTCTGTTAAATCGTTGTTGCCAATTTTCCATTCCATTCAAGTTGCAACCTTGTAGAATAATGCTACTAAGTAACTCAAATACACATGTATTTAGATATGCAGAACAAAAAAAAAAGTTATGTATAATTGTAAACCTCTAGTCCTAAGTAGGTTTGGATGGTTAGATTTAAGTAAACTGGGAAAGAAAAATCATGTAAATAGTTATGCTAATAATATAAATAAATATCATTTAAGAATACTTTAGAATTAAATGAAGTTATTCTTTTTTATCAACATTTCTTTAAATGCACTTTGGTTTTTGAACATATACTATAAATTAATTGTGAGATTTTAAAAATAATTTTGAAAGGATAAAAAATGCTTGTTTAAAACTTTTTAAATAATGCAATTATGTAAATGGTACAAAATTTTCTTTTCAGAATCACATATGACAACTAAAGTTCAATTGAGGGAAGAAAAAGTACAATCCATGCATCACATAGTGTACATTCTAGTTGAAAGCTATGCCAATTAAAACCAATCAAGCACACAATTTACATGCTACAAATAAAAACACTTCATATAAATATAAGATGCAAGCTTTGCATCAAAAGGTAAAGAGAAAATGCATTTATACTATGCCTAAGGGATTCATAATAAACCATTAGGATTCACACATATTCGAATTCTTTAAGTGTATTTGGCTCCCGGAAGTTCAATGCCAAGCCTTAAAAACTTCAATTTATACATAAAGAGAAAGAATTTAGTAATTACAATTACGGGGTTAAAATAGTGTGTCATTTGCTACAAATGGAGTGATATTTATAAATATAGATTGGGGAAATGTAGATAATTAATGCATTTTCCTTGGAGATAAGTTGAAAACCCTTAAAAATAGTCACACTCACATTTCTTGGAATTGCAAATAGGCATAGAGACAATCCAATTTTCTAGTTTTCAAATTGCTTTTTAGTGGACCTTGTAAGTTGAAAACTACATTTAGGCCTAAAAATGGCTCATGCAGCTATAGAATGGCCTATGGTTATAGATGGGCCCTGCAACCATGGGGTCCATTTCTATTGCCCCAAAGCCAAGCTTATTTTGTACAATTCCAATCTCAAGTGTTTTTCGCTATTGTCTATCATTTTCACCCATTTTAAAGGCATTTTGTCCCTTTTTGCTATGCTTTAGGATTTTGCTTCTAATCAAAGGTTGTTGGAACCTACCCAGATGCTTCAATGACCAAAATGGGTTGTCTACAATGGGTCGACAAACATAGAAGTCTACAATGGGTCGACAAACATAGAAGATGGTTGCCTGAAGTACTTAAACCTTATTATCAACTTAGACTTTGTTTCTTAGTATTATAGATTTAAGGTTTTTTCCCATTTGCAATAATATCTTAACATGTGGAAGACTTATCATAGTTAAGAATAATTGAATCAAAGCCCACTAGAATGCAATCTTAAGGTTCTAGTAGCATGTCCCTATACAACACCTAGAGGAATAATCATTAAAAGGTTGTACTATATTTATACCAATCATGTACCACCACAGCTATTATCACCATGCACAAACCTAACAGTTATCCTAAAGGCTAACTAGCCATATATTGTGAAATTCAGGGTTATACAAATTACATTAGAAAAAATATTTTAAACGATTCAAAATTGGTTTAAATTTCCTATTTGAGGACCACTCACTTAAATTTTTTATTCATTAACATACAATTCAGATAAGGAAAACATATTTACCTTTTTTTATTGGTTGTATATGTTTAGGAACTTCAATTTTAGAGAGACCTAAACGTGTCTATTCTAAGGTTGGTCCACACAATAGGCCTCCATCTAAGACACCTCTATGCTAGTGGCAATTATAAAGAGAATAAGAAAGTGTAATATTTTACGGTTAGCTTAACTCATGAGCAAACACAAGTAAGTGAAGCAAATCTACAAGTCATAACTATAAGTCTCTTAGTCCTCCTTTTATGGCCATCCTATAGCTTGCGCACTAGATAGCCACCCTTTTAGAAGATTGCTAGGGCCTTAGGAATCATATTTAGCTATTACTTGGTGAACAAGTAATTTCCAAAAAACTTTGTCAACAAAACAAATCAATAAAAGCCTTTTATGAATTTATTTTATTTCATAGCTAAAATAATTCTCTTGAAATAAATATAGATATACCTGACCTTATGTGTGTGACCCTTTTGTTTCACTTAAGGTGGTCAAATGAGAAACACACCTTTAAGGTGTTAGGACTTCTAATGCCTTGAGGCTAGGGGTTCTAATAAAATGATCGTCTAAGTGAAGTGGTATGCTATAATTAGAATAAAATAAAAAATTATATATAATCAAAGAATATATATCTTCTATATATTTTTAAGAATTATGATTAGCATGATCAATAAGATTATGATTACATAGGATTAATGTTCTAATAGGTGCTAAAGGTTGCCACTTAGGATTAATTCTATATCAAGTATTTATCTAGTTGAGTGCTTGTGACTTGCCAAGCACTCATGAGGAGTACATGTAATGATCGAGTAGGCAAAGTGATGAAGTAAGCAAGATAGTTAATGAGTCTATATCTTGGTGAAGACATCTCCCAGTGTTAGTCAAGACAACTGGTATCAAAGCTTGGTTACTAGTTAGCATATTGGGTGGTCAGAAACTTGGTTCACACTAAGCATTATTCTTGCTAAACAGCCAAGCCTCGTCAAGCACTAAAAGGAACTTATGTAGAGGAATGGTATGCAAGAAGACATGGTATGCAAGGTGGATTGATTGGTGAGTTAAATGGTGGGAAAAAGTCCTTATCATATCAAAAATGACAATTGGAATAAATACGACTTGTCCAATCATATAAGGATTGTAAAAGGAGCGAACATTCCTTAAACTTTTGAAGAAATATTGTCAACGACTTGACCACAAACGGTACATAAGGATGGAGTGAATCTTGGGCTAGTGTGCAAGAATGATGCAATTGAAGGAATACAATTGGTGCATTAATGCAAGCTTGTGCAAAAGTCAGTGGGCTTGTTATGCAAGATGAGACATTAGTTGCACTCATTTATAATATCATTCAAAGGGATGCAAAACTATCTTGTGAGATGTGAAAATTGATAGCTTACCTAGCAGAAGAAGTTTTGGTCTGGCCAAAAGGCTTGGCCACATTTAGAGGGACAAATTAGCTATTAGTGAAGCTAGAGGTGAAGCCTTGGTCACGCTAAAGTGTGTGTCCACAACCAAAATTTTGACTCATCTAACAGGAAGTAATGAGTGGGCAAATCTAGTGGGAGGAGTCCAAAATCATGTCAATAAGCATGATCACACTCGATGAGGTATCTTATCCTAAGGAAACAATTAAAGTGCACATTGCATGGGTTGTAAAAGCAAGCTATAGCACTTACCCACTAATCAAAATGCCAAAAGAGTTAGTACATCATAGTCACATGAAGGACTTTCCAACAATAACCAAGGTACTCACATTTGCTAGTGCATAAGTATTAAAGCTTGAGCTAGATAGATGGCCTAATGTATGCTCAATCCCATCAAACCATGGTAAAGGAGTTATAAAGTTAACACATACAAATTACAAAGTTAGCAGCCAAGAGCTAAAGAGGCAACAACCCACACACAAGTTACGAAGGCAACAACTTTGAAAGTGGTAAAGGTAATGAACAAGCTCAAGTTATAGAGGTAACTACTTAAAGATTGTAAAGCCAGCAAATTTTCAATAGTGCAAACTTAAGAAGATAAGCTTAGTAGAAGCCACTAGAGGAACTAATGAGTAGCAAATTGAAGTCTATCCAAAAGCTTATGTCATATAGAGGGTGTCATCCTCTAAAATCCTTTAAGTGGTGTTTGTTCAAAGAAACAAATAGGCAAAGGACGAGGGAAAAGCTTGGTGGAGTAAGTTAAAGATCCACATGAAGGATTTGAGAGGCTAAAGACCTTTTATAGGATCTGTATCAGATTGATATGTTAGTTAGGGCATATGCATGTTTAAGTGGAGAAGAATGTCACAAGTTCACCTCCTGAACAATTTGATATGGTAAATATGTTTGGTTTAACATAAAACTTTGTGAAAAAATCAAGCATATTGTGGCAAACTTATGACTCATATTTAAGAATAATCCAACTTGTGTATTTTTTTTATTTTTCTCATTTTGGATGTATCTTGATCTTTTGACCTATGGTATTTATTATAAAATTTAGAGTGTTATCCAATGAGATTTCCTTTTGTATGATGTGAGAAATTGGAAAAAAAATAAATGACCAATTAAAGTCCACTACTGGTCTATCATCATTGGTCTAGTTACATAGCTCACACCACTAAAATCTACTAATGGTCTAGGTGTCATAATAGGCCCAAAAGTTTGATCCATTAATTAATTAACCCAATATAATTAGTTGTCATAACATTTATTTAATCTAATAACATATGATTAATTAAACTATGGTAGTCCAAATAGGAACTTATAACAATCTCCCACTAGGGCAATATACTTTAACAAACAAAATTGGATTACAATATGTGGTCACAACAATGAATATCAATAACAACCATAACACCATTACAACTATAGGCCAATCATAAGTACTTCATAATGCAGATCATCATATCTGATAGGAATGCTAATATCATACATATATTAAATACTTATGTTCCAATGACCTAAACATAACGTGGAGTGTGTGAGAAGCTAAGCATATATATCAAAATGTGATAATATATACATCTTTACAAAATGGTCTATGCATCAGCTCAAGATACCAAAATAAGAATAAATCTCAACACAACAATGAGACAGGGTCTAAATGTCTCCATCAATATATCATAGAACAAATATACATAATTAACAACTTTATATATGTATATATATATGAAGCATATGATAATATCATTAACATTTTATTAATCTCTAGATAACAATACTAGTTCATTATTTCCATGAGAAACATGAAACTCCTACTAATCTTGTACACCAAAAGGCTTAGCTAAACTAATTATAATCACTTGTTTGCAAACAATTTTTACACCAAAGCCTTTGGCTAGTGGATTCACAAGCAAATGATCCATGGCAATATGTATAATACTTATGTATCTTCTCTCTCTAACAAATTGATACTTAATATCAAAATACTTTGTACAGATAGTGCTGTCATTATTATGAGAAAAGTTCACTGTGGCAACATTGTTACAACATATGGCTATGGTCTTAGAAATGCTTTTTGCAACATATTCCTTAACTAAATAGCGTCACAAGTGGTTTCACAACATATGACATATTTTGCCTCTATATTAAAGGTTGTTGTAATTGACTGTACAATAATTTCCATGATACAGCTCCTCTTGTCATCTTAAAGATATATCCATATATTAACTTCCTATCATTTGGATAATTCACAAAATCAAAGTCAAAGTAATTTGTCATAGCTAGATCATCAAAACTGCAATTGGTCAACATAAACATTCTTTGTACCTTATAGGTACTCCATAACTTTCTTCAAACAATTCAATATTTCTAACAAAGATTACTCAAATATCTCCCATTACACTAAACCAATAGTGATATCAAGATATGTACATAATTGAGCATACAATTGGCTACCAAAAATGGAAGCATACATGACTTGCTTTAATCTTTACATTATTTTAAGGACATTGGGCTTTAGAAAGAATCTCAACCCTTTGGAAGGATACAATACTTGGATAGCACATAAAACATATTGAACATCTAAGAACCTTTTCAACTAACAATCATTATGATAAGTCAAGAAGACCCCGGGATCTATCACAATGGATCTGAATGCTTAGCATAAACAAAAGCACCACTAAGATCCTTTGTTTGGAAATAGTATATGTTTTGTCACAATTATAGGGCTTATAAATTTGTTTTTAAGGATAATATCATCAATATAAGATTAGAAATACAAATATGCTCGTACCTAACTTAAAATAGATACACAGATTTGCATCATTCTCCTAAACCCAAAAGAAGCAACAATCTTAATAGTCTTTAGATGCCATTGTCTAGACTCTTAATTCAAATCATATATATGAATCTTTTAAATTTATATACTAAGTGTTCTTTACTCTTCTCTTGGAAATCATCTAGTTGATTCACACAAATAGTTTTTGGCTAATTACCATTCTAGAAGGCTATCATGCTTCTGGTGAAGCTCCAAGTCAAAATGAGCTACCAACATCATAACAACTCCAAACAAGTCTTCAATTAAAACAAATAAAAAAATGTTCTATAATCAATGCCTTCTTTCTAAATGTTGTCCTTCGCCACTAATATGACATCATACCTCTCAATCACCCCATAAGTATCCTTTTTGGTCTTGAAGACCTTTTTGCAACCATTAGGTAACTCTATATGATCTCACATATTGATATAGATCATCCAAACAATATATCATTGTCGTCAAGCTTATGTTCCTATAGGTAAATCACATAGTCACTAGTAATATATGCTCTATGATCTATTTGAGATTTTCTTGAGGGTATTTTATTTACAAGATTTAGTTCTTTGTTACTACCAATAAAGCATGAAGCTTTCCAATTTCCACCATTAGCTTTACCATATGTTATACTGAATTATCTAGATCTATTTGGTTTATTTTCAACCAGTAACAATGCTATTTGAATAATAAATTATACTTTTTTAGGAAAGGTGTTACATTATTTTTTTACTCCTACTGTCTGACCAGTCCTTTAATAGACAAAATAAGATACTTCAATTACCCTGATGATGTGGATCAGACAATAAAATTTACTGCTTTTATAGTCATTACAATATCTAACAAAGTGACCATCAACAATTTTCAGATCAAGTTACTTAATTATGGATCATATGGTTTCACTTTAGCCTTGTAACCTCAAACATGGAAATGCCTAAGACTAGGCTTTTCCCATATAGCAATTCTCATGATATTTTAGATATGAACTTACTAGGGATGTGATTTAGAATATATGCAATGGTCTTTATGGCATTGTCTTATACAAAGTCTGGTAAAATTGAATGCACCAATATCCATTTGATTATATCCATAAGTGTGTAATTTCACCTTCCTACAATCTAATTTTATTTGGGTGTTTTAGGCATAAGCATGTAATTCTACCTTCCACTTGACCAACTATAGAAGTCATTTCATTGAAACACCCTCATGGGTATGATATGGTGTTTTTAAAACATCAATTTTAAACGAAAAGACTCTAAAATGTGCCAAAGCAAATGACTATTTTCTAAGTCTACATTCATGTCCATAAGCAATTATAATAGTATACCATGATATGTTCACAAATTCCATTAACACCATCCTAAACAGTTTTATTTAGCAACTAGAGGCAATATCATTTTCGGCCTTATCAAACTTTACAAACCTATCACTATAAAGTCTATAAATGGCTTGGCATTTAGAAAATCAACAATGCCTTTCAGTAATGGTCTTATCTTTAGTGTATATCACAACCATCAAGTACACTTTATTAGAGTGTGTCTATTTTTTACGAAGAGCCCTTGTGTAATAGTAGAGTCACCATCTATTTTTAACTCTTCCTCTTTCCATGTCAAATATGAATTTGGTGATTATTATATATTATATCATCAATTCAACCAAGATATCTACTATTCAGTCCATTCCTCACAATTAATCCCATTTACCATTTTCACGGTAATAAATTGCATTAGTAGTGAAAATTTCAAGAAATAGCAATTTATGAAGTTCATCATCATAAATTTCCAAAAATTGCATGTTTAACATAGTCATGCTATAATCACTACAAGAATTTTCTAGATTAGTGACAATTACCTAGCTAAAAGGCCAATTTTCGTCGCTAAACGCATATTTTGCGACGAACAAGTCCTTCGCTAATTCGTTGTTAAATTGATCCTTGCTAATCTTAGTGAAGGAATAGGCAGTCCGTCGCTATATTTTTAGCTAGGGACTGGCCCATCACTAAATTAAAATTAAGTTGTCACTAAAATGGTTAAAAGGAGTTAATAAATATTGATTTGGCAACGACATAGCGAGGGTTTGGGCCCTCACTAATATCGCAAACAACTGATCGCCTGCTAAAAATGCTGAATAGCAATTATTGTAGCGACAGCGATAGCGATGCGAGGGAGGTAATGTCCCTCGCAAATCTGGAGAGGAAACTTTTAGCAAGGGCCCAATGCCTCGCTACCGCCTCGCTAAAAAGTTGCAAAAGCCCCCCTGTCACCTATTTTTGAGGGCACCCTTTTACATACAAAAACCTGTGTTTGCAAGGCACACTTGCACTGATATTGCCATATAAAAATTTCAAGAAACACATGGTCTTCAAGGCTAAAACCTGTGTTTGAGCTAAAAAATATATATTTACATTCAAAACATTTACAAAGTCAA
>JANHAO010007653.1:0-19954 GCA_026873985.1 Saraca asoca | reverse complement strand
ATGATTCAAGAGATCCAAGATTAGTTTTAGGACTTATTTTTATTTTAATAGGATCTTTTGTAAATAAATTCAAATGATATTTGATCCAAATATTTTAATCAAACAATGAGGTAATCTTTAAACCACTTGAAGAAAACTACAAAACTATTTTTTAGTTCATGAATCAATTTGCACATCGATGCATTAAAAAACTTTTGAAAAAATCATATTGAAATTGAAGTCACAATTGATTTATGAAACACAAATTGTTTTATCGAAAGTTAGGAAAAATGGCTACTTTGATGTAGTAATCGATGCAAAGGCTGTGAATAATAGACTATACTTCTATTACCACACTAAGTAATTAGTTGTAACCATTTATAATTGATGCAGTAACTGAAAATTAGTTATTCTATTACAGACGGTTACAACAATTACTCAAGCCTAACTGCCTTCCCTATTTAATCGATCTTTCGTAGTTTTTTTTCACAATTCAAGTGCAAAATCATTTGAGAAAGAGCTAAACACATTTCTCTCTCTACCTTATCAAACTTTTCAGAATTATTCAAGATTTTTTGATCAAAGATCAGTTGAGTTTATCTTAGTTTGTTTGAGATTTTCATCTCAAACACTGGTATTGTACTCTTCAATCCCTTCTCATTCTATTTTTTTTATTTGAGATTTTTAGAATTTGGAAATCTATATAAGTTTAAAAAAGCTTGTTCCAATTCCTCTAGGTTAGCAAGAAGCCTATGCAAATTCTTGTGTATTTGTTATAAACTACCATTTCATGAGCTTGGTAAATCCTGATAGTTTTATTTTTAATTGAAGAGGTCTTTTGGTTAAGAAAGATCAAGTGGATAGACTTAAATTGTGGTTTCAATTCAAGTTGAACGATTTTAAAAACTTGTGTCTTCAACCTCTCTTTTTGCACTTATATCTTGTTATTCTTGCTACTTCATTTATTACTGTTAAATTTACTACATTTCTCAATAAGTAAAGTTAAAATTAAACAAAGGTGTATATAGATTCCCCAATGAGAAAATAGCAAGATCCATCTATTTTTTGCATTTTAATCTTTTACTAGGACCATCAAGCTTAAAGAGAATTGATGAATTAGTGGAGTTAAATTCTAAATTTGAAGAGATAACAATAGTTTTGCAATCATTACTTCTAGCTCTATTTCCAAGCAACCTTGTTTTCAAGGAGTTGCATATGCCATTTTCTCCCATCATATGGTTGCTACCAATATTCATATTTGATCCAGGATAACCAATGCTCTGTCAAGCAAACAATGTTAAGAAAAGGGCACTTCTTAGGAAATAACCCAAGCAATTTACTCTTTTTCCCTACCTCTTTTATTTTATATGTCCATGATTTATTAATGATTTTGTCCTTGTATTGAGGATAATGTAAAAATTTAAGTGTAAGAAAGACTTTAGGATTGCTTCATTTCAATTTTTATTTTGTTTATGTTTAAAGGGAAAAAATATTTTATGTTTATTTAGTTCATTTAGGTGTTTTTCAATGATGATGAGTTTGTTTAGGTCTTACGGAAGATGCAATTAATTTTGATGGTTGCATAGCATGATTGAATAAATTATCTCACATCTTGAATCTTGAAATTGATTAGTTTAGTGATGGAGTTTAAAGTATTTGTAGATTGATTTTGATAGACATATAGCTTGTGAGATTTTCAACCATTATTCATCATTTTTATAAGATTCCTCTACTTTCTTATGCATAATTTTCTTTCATGAAATTGTTGCTCTAGAACTTGTTTTGAATTTTTTGAGATTACATTGGCATATACGTGCTTGAATATAATTATAGCATTCTTTGATTGAGCTATTTTTGCCTTTTTAGCTAACCTTGCAATATATCATTGTTGAGCCCCTTTGAGCCTAGTTGACCTTTTTCTTGTTAAATAACCCATTAGAAAGTCAACTCATGAATGTCTTTACCTTTTCCTAACCATAAGGATTAGTAAAGCATTTAATTTATTAGTGGCATGGGTTCTTGAACAAGTGTGAGCGTATGCTAATTGTCTGGTGAATATTCTGGAAAAAAGAAAAGAAAAGAAGAAACAAATGAAAATACAAAAAAAAAAAAGAAGAAAAAGAGCTCAATGCAATTAAAAAGAAAGAAAACAAGAAACATAAAATCTAATTTAAAGGAAAAAGAAATTTTTCAAAAAGAAAAAGCTTAAATAAAATAAAGTAAAAAAAGTAAAAAAAAATGAAGAAAAGGAAAGAGAAAAAGAGAAGTGATAAATGTGAAAATTTATGTAGATTCCAATTTTAATTGCTCCTTTACTTGGTTGAATCTATGCCACAATGTTCTATTAGTCTCTTGAGTTTTGCGCTTCTAAATTCTTATCATTCTTTTCCTTCCCTCTTCTCTTGGCCATATTACAACCCATGAGAAGTCCTTTTGATTTGTGCTATGCATGTGACTTAATTAGTGGAGATTAGATAATAAGCAAGCTTATGATAGTGCAATTTTATTGATTGAAATTGAGTGAAACACTTGCCTATCTTAAACACTAAGAGAGTTACATGGAGAGCTTATCTTCTAAGTGTTGTCCAACTTGATCTACTTTCATTTTCAATGAAGCGGTTTTGCTAGTTGATTTTGAGTTTTGAGTTGTCAAGAATGTTGGTTCATGATGTGCTATGTCCCATGAAATTTTATTTGTTTCCTTGCTTTTGGTTTTACATTCTTTTCATTGTTGAAGGATTAGTGTTAGAATTTTTGTTTTGAGTCTAGTTTGGTTTAGTTTTGGTATCTTGCTTGAGGATATACAAGCGCTAAGTGTGGGAGAATTTGATAAATACAATTTATAAACATTATATATCACTTCTATACTTGGTCTTTTATCATGATTTTGTACTAATTGGATACTTGTGTTTGGTTTCTTGATTTAGTCAATTTTAGAATTTAATTGGATTAATTTGGCAATTTGACATTATTTTAGGTTTTTAGGTGTATCTTGATTTTCAAAATTTGGTTGTGGATGATTCTTATATCTTTAGAAAGATAAGAGAAAGCTCTACAAATGTTATAAGAGTCCCAAGCCTAGTTAAGTTATTTAGAGAGTCAAATTCAGCCCAGAAGCCAAAACAAAATGCTGACCTATTGACCAGAACCAATCTCAATATTTTTTATTATGTCTATAGTTCCAAACCTCAATTTTGTGCAAAATAAGGTCATTGAATAGGTAAAATCCACTTCTACAACTTTAATAAAGGGCTCAAGGTCAAAACATAACATTTTGATTAAGTTATAGGGTTGTGAATCTAAGTAACAAATTCTATTATAGGTTAGATTACTCTAGAAAATTGTTTCCATTTTCAGCCCATAAGTTTAGCTAGAAATCAAAATTTTTAGCAAGGTTAAGGCCACTAGGTTGGTAAAAGATAGAACTACAACTTCTATGAAAAGATCCAAGTCCAATTATGCTTCCATCTAACACTAATCAATAGCCTAAGTAAGAGGAGAGGTGTAGAGTATAAAAACATGAATGTTGTAGTCTTTTTGGAACCTTTTCATTTCTCTCTATTTGTAATAAAGGAGGAGCTCTCCTAGGGCAAGAAGACCAAACCTCTTTAGATATTCTCTTTTCTTTTATTTTTTTCATTTCCTTGTCTATTGTGTAACTAATTTTTCTTTCAATTTAAGGGAAATTCTATTTCAATTCTCTTATTGATTGTGAGACCTATTTCTATTATTGATTTATATCCAATTTGATTTCCATGTTTCTCTAATTCAATGAAATTAATTACTTTAGATGATTAGTTAATGCAGCTAGTTAATTAATTGCCTCTTGTAATTAACTGCTAGCTAAACCTTTAATATCAAAGTTGTTTATGGCTATTTGGTTTAAGTAGCAATATGGTTTTATATTGTGTATTGGTACTGATTAATTATTCTAGAAAATTGTAAAGTGATTGATGAATTTGCTATTGGGGTGAATTTGTTAATTAGTGTTGATCACTTTTGGTTCCTAACACTATTGTTGAGTTGTTTGAAAGGTTGGGCTTTGATTAATTCAACAATAAAGATTAATTCGGGTGTAGGGCTTGCTTAGTGAAATTATAGGAAAATTAACAAGAGTTAGTTTAGGTGTTAGGCCTAATTTAATTCTTGGCTAAGTAGTCAACTAGGGAGTGAAACTTTAGTGTCTATAATCAATCACTAAATTAAATGTAAGAGTCCCTAGGATTAAAGCTTTGCCACTTAAGTTTCCTTTTCAACAATTTAATCTTTCTGTTTATGTTGCTACCAATTGTCTATTTTCATATTCTATTTAGATAGTTAACATTTCCCCTTTATGTTTTACTTTTATATGCTAAATCACTAGTCCCCTTGTGGATCGACTTGAACTCATCCTACTACAAGCTAGGATAGTTCAGCTTATTATCTTTATTGGTTTCGACACTCATCAATCTTTCATGTACATTTGACAAAAAGAACATTGAGGATTACCATTTCTTTGTTTGCTCAATTCATCATTAGTGAGTAAACAATTATTGCAAACATGCCAACTAAACAACTTGATTCATTCTAGCCCTTACCACCTCCACAAATGAGTTAATAACACATCCCCAATATCACATTTATTTTTCTAGATATACTCATAAGGTGACCTTACTAAAAAAATGATCACACTTATCCAAATTTCATTGCAAAATATCCTAACTAGCTTAAGGAGAAGGGGCAGAACAACAAAAATTCTTGAAGAAATGTTCAATGAAAGAAAATGATTGATTGTATTCATATTCTAACATCCATTAGCACCAACCAAGTCAGATACTTTATAATGAAGTAAATTAGAAGAAAGGAAACAAATCACATGATCTTCAAGTAGGAGCTTTTCAAGCTTAACATCATTCCAGAAGTTAGCAAAATGACCATCTCCAGTACTCCAGGATATATGATTCTGAAGATAATGCCAAATATTGCACAATCCTTTTCATAACACAAAATTAGAATTTTTTGCCATCAAAGTATGGATCCAATCTTCCTTCCTTCCATTTTTTCTTTGAAGGACCTTAGGCGAAAGATCAATAAAACCAACACAAAGTTTCTATACCATTTTTAATAAACACCTAGCATTTATGCCCCTCAATCACATGAATAGTCATGATAGGAAGAGATATAGCTTACGTAGAATAAACAGGCAAAGCCCCAACCACTACTTTGGCCAAAACCACCCTACTAGCCATAGATAGGCTTTTAGATTTCCATCCTTGCATTTGATCCTAAATTTTCTTTATAATATGACTATAAATATTTTTGGAAATCCATTTATATATTAAAGGAATTCCTAAATGCATACCAAGATCTGTATATAGAGAGAAGCCATATCTATTCATAATTTTATCCCTTAAATCTAATTTAACATTGTGAGAAAAAAAAATTGATCTTAGCCTAATTCACTTTTTGACTAGATGCCATGCAAAAAGATTACAAACATTAAAATATAGATCTTAAACAACTCACTAAATAAAAGAAGATCGTTAAAAAGCATGAGATGAGAAATAAGTGGTCAGCTCTACTAACTCTTGTAGGGATCCATTGCTTACAATTAGTAGCATCACAAATCATGAGAGATAATTTATCCATACAAAGAACAAAAATATAAGGTGATAAAGGATCAACTTGTTTGGCTCCTCAAGAAGGACAAAAATCATATTTTACTTCCATTCCAAAGCACATTAAGAAAGGATGAAGATATGCAAGACATAATAAGATCAATAAAAGCATCATTCAAATGACTTTAATGGATGACTTATCAAATGAAATCCTAGTTGAGACGATCATAAGGTTTCTTCGTATCTACTTTAATTGCAAAAAGGACTTTTCTACTTCTCATTTTGCACATCAATTGAATTATCTCTTGTGCAATTATGATATTATCCTATATGCATCTTCTTGGAACAAAACTAGTCTAGAAAGGGGAAATTAAACAAGACATCAAAGGCATAAGCCTATTAACAATGATCTTGGTCACACACTTATACAAAATATTACACAATGAAATGGGCCAAAATTGATGAACAAATTCAGGCTTCTCCATTTTTGGAATAAGACAAATCCAAGTCTTATTAATATCTTGAATATTCCACCCATTAAAAACCTCTTTCACAAAATTGAAAACTTTGTCACCCACCACCCTCCAATTTTTATTATAAAAAAATCAATGGGTAACCATCTTCTCCCGAGGCTTTACACCACCCATTGAAAATTAGCTCTTTAAACCTCATTATCAACAATGGGAAGAGCTAATTTGTCAATAAGAGTAACACTAATTGTAAGAAAGCTCAATTTTGTAACAATAGGATAATGAGGCCCATCATCTAAACAAAAATATTTTTAAAAACACCTCCAACCAAATTAATTAACTTATCTTTCTTATCCACCCAAAGCTCCTCAGAATTTCTCAGCATATTAATGATTCTAAATTTATTAAGTAATAGTTTTGGTATGTCAACAATGGGCATTTCTATCCTCTTTATCAAGCCATTCAAATATGGAATTTTTTATGCCATAAACTTTCCACTTGCTTGAGAGATTTTTATTAAAGCTAATTCTCTAAATGAATAAGATAAGGATAATTTCTCTACTCTTGGGCCCAATGAATGCCAACAATACAAGCTAAAAGTTCTTTTTTTTTCCTTTTTCTTATATGGCCAAAAATATTTTTACTCCAATCCAACAAGGTAAGACTAAGATTTTTTAGAGACTACATAACATCATTATCATTCATTGATGAACACAATTTATAGATATTTTATATCCCTTTATACTTATTCCTTTGTCATCTTTATATGCTTAATTGGATACTTATGATTGGTTTTGTGGTTTGGTCAATTTTTGTGAGTAATTGAATTAATTTAGCAATTTGGCATTGGTTTAGGGTTTTAGGTGTATCTTGAGTTTTTAATTTTGTTTTTATGTGATTCTTATGCATTTGGAAGGCTAAAAGGATTCCCAACAAATATCATGAAGAGTTCAAAGCCTCGTTTAGCCATTTTGAATATCAAATTAAGCTTAGAAGCCAAAATAGAGTGTTGACCTACTGACCCAGAATCAATTTTGGTATTTGATCAAAATTAGAGCTTTAATCTTTATTTTAGTGCAAACCCAAGTCTATTGGATAGCTATGATCCATATCCACAATTTCATGTAGGGCTTGAGGTGAAACTACACCATTTTCATTAAGTTTCAAAGTTGTGGATCTAAGTAACAAATCCTGTTATGGGTTAGACTGCTCTGTAAGAATTTTTTAGTTTTTAGCCCACAAGTTGAGCTAGGAATTAAATTTTTTAGCAAGGTCAAGGTCATTGGACTACTAAGAGATGAAGCTACAAGTTTTGTGCAAAGACCCATGCCCAATTATATCTCCTTAATCAATAGCCCAAATAGAGGTAATGTAGTGAGCTCATATAAAAGCTCTAGTGAGACCTAATTGTATTAATTCTGTCATTCTTTTGCAAGTCTCTACTTTTGTAAAGAGGAAGAGCTATGCTAAAACAAGAACACCAGTCCCTTTTAGATTTTCTCTTCTCTTCTCTTATTTTTTTACTTTTTTTTTTAATGTATAGCTAAGCTTTTTATTAAATCTGAGGGAAATTCTACATTAATTCTCTTGTTGATTGTGGGGCTTGCTTCTTTTGTTAATTTGTTCCTAATTTGATTCTATTGATTCCCTATTTAATGATAATAATTTCTTTGGATGATTAATTAAGATGGAAAGTTAATTAATTGTTTATTGTGATTTACTATTAGCTGAATTTCTATGAATAATGTTATTTATGGTTGTTTGGCTTAGGTTACAATAGGGTTTTTAATTGCGTGCTAGTGCAATCAATTATCCTAAAGAATTGGGGGTAATTAATGGATTTTTTTTACTAGGATGAATTAATTAATTAATTAGTATTGGCATTTTTGGATCTTGATGCTATTGGTGAATTGGTTAAGGTGTTGAGCTTAAGTTACAATAAGGTTTTTGATTGTATGCTGGTGCAGTTCAATTATCCTAGAAAATTAGGGGTAATTAAAGATTTCTACTAGGTTGAATTGATTAATTAGTATTTATATTTTTGGAACTTAATACTATTGGTAAACTAGTTAAGGTGTTAGGCTTCAATCAATTTAGCAATAAAGGTTAATCAAATGCTAGACTTGGTTAGCCAATTTTGAGAGAACTTTGTAAGAATTGACTAGATTCTAGGATTAATTAGATTCTGGCTAAGTGGCCAAAGAGGGAATGAAATATTTGTGTTAATGATCAGTTATAGAATTGATTGTAAAAGTCCCTTGGATTGAAACTTTTCTCCTTAGAGTTCTCTTTTTCTATGAATCTATTTGCCTATGTTTATACAATTTGTTTAATTTTAGTTCTTATTTAGTTAATTACAATCCCTCTATTTTCTACTATTAATATATTGAAATTAATCACTAGTCATTGTGGTTTGACTTGGACTCATCACTGCTATAAACTCAAGTAGTTTAGTATTATCTTTATCATTCTTGATAGTTGTCAAATTATGGCACCATTGTCGGGGACTGGCTAAATTAATTTCTTTATGTTTTTAGTAGTATGTAGTATTTAGGATATTAATATTAGGAATAGGCTTTAATTTTAGTTTATTGTCCCTTGCTTTCACCCTTGTTGTGCATAGTTCTACTAGTTTCAGCTATTGTTAGTGGGGGCCAATGGCAAAAAAATTGACAATGGAATATGGAGCTCAAATTTAGCAAGTTAGTAGTTTTTGGTGTTCTGATCAAAATCCAATTTTTTTTCATAGACCCCTGCAAATTTTAGCCAAATTTCATCATTTAATAAGTTTCTTTTCAATTTTTTTTTTTGCATAATTTTGTTGATTTTTCCATTTAATGCAGTCTTTGAACCAAAGTCTGGTTTGGTACAATAGCTACCTACCTTTCATGGCTTGGCTGGAGAAGATCCTCACAAGCATCTCAAGGAATTTCATGTTGTATGCTTAACCATGAAGCCTCAAGGAATTTCATATGAGTAGATTAAATTGAGAGTCTTTCTTTTCTTAGTAGTTGATTCAATTAAGAACTGGTTGTATTACCTTCCTCCTAGCTCCATCAGTACATGGCATAAAATGACAAGACTCTTCTTGAAAAGATACTTCTTTGCATCAAAAGTTGCTAATATTAGAAAAGATATTTGTTGCATTAAATAGTTTAGTAGAGAGACTTTATATGAATGCTAGGAGCAATTCAAGATGTTGTGTGCTAGCTGTCCATATCACCATGTTAGTGATTAGCTCTTGATCCTATACTTATATGAAAGCCTTCTCTCCATGGATAGAAGCATGATAGTTGCTACAAGTGAAAGAGTTCCAGTAGACAAAACTCCATATGCTACAAGGATTTTGATAGCAAACATGGCTACAAATTCACAATAGTTTGGTAGCAGAATAGATTATGTAGCAAACAAAGTCTATAAGATGCACACTTTCAACCTTGAGAGAAAAATGACGATTTGACTTTAATAGTTTAGTAACTTTAGCAAACCATGAGGTAAAGACAAACAACAATAATGTGTGGAAGTCCTTGTGATTTGTGCTATGCATGTGATTTATGTAGTGGAGATTAGATAATAAGCAAGCTTATGATAGTGCATTTTCATGAATTGAAATTAAGTGAAACATTTTCCTATCTTAAACACAAAGAGAGTTGCATAGAGACCTTACGATGTAATGGCCTACTTTCCTTTTGAACAAAACTGCTTTGCTAGCTGATTTTATGTTTTGAGTTATTAAGAATATACTTTATGATATGTTATTCCCTTTGAAATTTTGGTTGTTTCCTTGCTTTTGGTTTTGTAGTCTCATCATTCTTGAAAGGGTAGTGCTAGAGTCTTTGTTTTGAGTCTAGTTGTGCTTTGTTTTGTTGTCTTGTCCAATGACGTGCTATAGCTAAGTGTGGGAGAATTTTGATGAATACAATTTATACACATTTTATATCCTTTCTATCCTTAATCTTTTGTCATTTTTATGTGCTTTTATGATTGGTTTTATGGTTTGATCATTTTTGTGCTTAATTGAATTAATTTGGCAATTTGGCACTGTTTCAAATTTTTAGGTATATCTTGAGTTCTAGGCTTTGATTTTGGGTGATTCTTATGTATTTGGAAAGCTAAGAGGATTCTCTACAAATGCCATGCAGAGTCTAAAGCCTAATTCAATCATTTTGAAGGTCAAATTAAGCTCAGAAGCCAAAACAAAGTGCTGATCTACTAGCCTAAAACTAGTTTTAGTATTTTGATCATAATTAGAGCTTTATCCCTCATTTTGGTGCCACCTTAAGACCTTTGGATAGCTAAGATCTATTTTTACTACTTTTATGAAAGGCTTGAGGTGAAACTACACTATTTTCATTAAGTTTCAAGGTTGTGAATCTAAGTGACAAATCCTGTTATGGGTTGGACTGCTTTGTAACACTATTTTGGATTTTAGGCCACAAGTTATGCTAGGAATCAAATTTTTAAGAAAGATTAAGGCCATTGGACTGCTAAGAGATGAAGTTACAACTCCTATGAGGAGACCAGCATCTAATTGTGCCTCCTTCCCACCTTATTCAGTAGTCGGCAATGTAGTGAGCTCATATAAAAGCTTAGCTAAGACATAATTGTATTGATTCTTTCATTCTTTTGTAATTCTCTAATTTTGTAAAGAGGAAAAGATGTACGAGGGCAAGAACACTAGCCCTATTAAATCTTCTCTTCTTTTCTCTTTTATTTTTATTTTAGTGTATAGCTAAACTTCTTATCCAATCTAAGGGAAATTATGCATCAATTCTCTTATTGATTGTGAAACTTGCTTCTTTTGTTAATTTGTTCTTATTGACGGTGAAATTTGGTTTGGGGCCAAGTTCCATCAACAGGAGATTAGTTCTCTTACCAAGTTATTTTCTGTGTAAGGAGAGGTGTAGTCACGTAGATGGACAAGAGGAAGAAGGGAGAAAGGCAAAGTTTTAATGTGGTTCAGCTAAATCCAGGTGGCATCCGACCTTACATCCACGGCGAAGATTTTATTAATACCAAGGATTATTTATACAGAGTTTTAGCTTATAAGATGCCCGCCTTCTCCTCTTCTAACAATACAATCCTATTTATAGAGGAAGGAGGAGTTACATGCATTAATTATAAGCTATAGTTGTGTTATATCAAGATATAAATGAAAAAGATAATAAAAACTAAAATTTGGCTATTGCAGGATGTAGGCCACAGGATGGGTCCCTCATGTCGGCTATGAACTTGCATCTGTAAAGCATCCTTCGCTCGGTGTGGTCTTACCGTGTGGGGTGTTTGTCATCTCGAGCTAGGGTTCCTTGCTTGAGGTCACTTTAGGAAGTCAATGTGCAGTGCAACTAAGGTGAAAAGCTCGAGTAGGATGATTGACTGCTTCACGAGTTGATATCGGGATGACTTCACTGTGTCGCTTTCTGATGGAGGGCGAAGCAAAGCTTGCTGGGTGCCCTTGGCGAGGCAAGAGGTTTGGCTTCTATCGGGTTCGGGGCTCGTTCTTTTGAGGCTACTTTTTTGCCTATAACATAAGCCCCCCAACTCTCGGTTTGCTTTACGAATCGGGAGTTGTAAGTTTACAAGGCTTTGCTTGATAATCTTAGTCAAAGTCCTTGCTTGACTGGAGTGTCGTTTCAGATGTCTTTTCGCTCTGCTCTAAATCGTACTTTCTTCAGTGTGCCATTTTTTGCCATTGGTATGGCATTACCGTTGGTTTCAAGCTGTTGGATGAAGATCAATTAGATGCCTTCTGAATCCTTCGGGGCACCGAGTGGGTCTTTTTATACCCATAGGGTCTTTTCCTTTTACCTTAGAAGAGTTTAAATGGAAGAGGCTGAAGAACCCCCTTGCATTTCTAATGGCTTTGCTTCCGATGAAGCTTGTCGAGGCATGGATGGTCTGTTACAGAGTGTCAGGAGGCATGGATAGCCTATTGCACATGGCTTCACCGTAGGATCTGTCTGGTGGGCTCTTGGGGAGTCTTGTGCAAATCCTGGATTATCTCCTTCTGACATTGCTTATGAGCTGCTACTTGGCAAGCCAGCTTCTTACGACCTTTTGATTTGTTCTGGGTCTAGCTCAAGTAGATACGCTGGAGGAAAATAAGTAGGAGCAGTTGGAGGTTGTTGTCCCTCCTATAGGTGAGAGCTCACTGACTGGCCTTCTGCTCTTTCTTGGAAGAATGGTAGTGCCAGGCCTTTGAGCTTCTTACCTTTGCTTCTACATTTCTTCTTTTGATGTAATTTTATCTTATTGAACAAGGTCTTTTTGCTGTATAAGCTTTTCTTTCCTTGAATGTTGTACCAGATGGTTCATGCATCATTGTATGTAAATTTTTTATAATTAGTAAAATCTATTTTTGGCTAATCAGTCATGCTTTACCTTGGGGGTTGCTTAATTCTGTTGTGAATGAGAATGGGGTCGCATGCGAGCTACACACGAGAAATCTTGTTTGAGCCATGAGAGTTCATCCACATGAGAGTTATGATTTTTCATCCGCATCCTAGCTACGGGTGCTCAATTGCATGAAAGCTGCAATGATTTTGTTTCAGCATCCTCGTGCTATAATGGGTTGGTGGCCTATCATTAAATTTGATCACATCATCGAGGTAGGCTCCGAGGTCGTCTCACCCTCAGTCTTATTTGGTTATGGCGAGGTGATAACTCGTCATCGAGTAGGATTGCACGTCCGTACCACAGCAAGCTCGTTGCTCAGTTTCATAGCAAGCCTGTTGCTTAGTCTCGCAACAAGCTTATTGCTCAGCGAGGCAGCAAGCTCGTTGCTCAACCCCGCAACAAGCTCATTGCTCAACGAGACAGCAAGCTTGTTGTTCAGTCCCACAGCAAGCTTATTGCTCAGTGGTTAGGGAATTCGCTCCCTTGGTTGCAATTCATAGAATATGGCTCGCTTTGAATGTATCGATAGGGTAGGCCTTGCATCGTTTCAACCCCGAATGAATCCTTGCAATGACGGAGTAAAAATTCTTTGTCTAGACAATGCCTTTTTTGGCCAATCAGGAACTTACATTGATTCAACGTACAATAGTTGATACAACTAATCGCCATTAACGACAAATGAGTGTTACAGGATTAGAACATGGTTCTGACGGAGGGCTTGGGTGGTAACTCACTGAGCTTATTGAACGCGCTGTCCAGGCGGTCTCACCACATAATCCTATAGTCGGCCTCTTTTGATGAGGTCTTCGATAGGGTCTTTTAGTGCCTGACATTCTGAGGTGGCATGCCCAGCCTCATTGTGGTAAGCGTAAAATCTGCTTTGGTCTCTAGACTTGGTGGGTACCCTCATTGGTCTGGGCTTTCTGAAGTCCTCATTGTGTCTTTCCATAGTAAAGATTCTATCCTACGTATCTGACAGGATGTTGTAGCTTTCGAAGCAGCCTCTGGGTCATTGAGGCTTTGCCTTCTTCACGAGATAAGGAGTGGGGTCATCGTGACTCTCGCTACCCCTTTTTTTGCTTGTGATGGGACCATTGGGGCTCGATTTATGCTTAGGTTCCTCCACTCCTAAGGTTTTTTCCCATCTTACTTATTTGGTAGCTCGCTCGTAGAATTTAGCGAGGTCTCGAGTTGGGGACTTATATAGGCTTCCGTATAATTTTCTATCTTTGCGAAGTCCCACTAAGATTGTTGTTAAAATACTTTCCTTCGAGGGATTCTCCACGAAGTTGGCCTTATGCCTGAATCAGGTGATGTAGTCTTTGAGTAGTTCGTCTTTGCACTGGAAGATCATCGTGAGATGGCAAAGGGGCATAAGTTGTTTTTTCAATGCTCAGTATTGATCGATGAATTTTCTTTGGCATTCTTCCTTACTATTGATGCTGTTTGTCTGGAGGTTCCTGAACCATATCCATGGTATACCTCCTAGTGTGGCTAGGAAGATGTGGCATTTGATTAAAGGGTCACTCATTTGCAAGTCCATCTAGATGTTGAACACGTCCAGGTGGTCGCACGAGTCGTGGTTCCCATTATACAATAGGATCGCAGGCACTTTGAGTTTCTGCGGGAGAGCTACATTTTGATCTTCACAGAGAAGGGTGAACTTTCCCTGTGTCCATGGCAGAGATTTTATTGATACTAAGGATTATTTATATAGAGTTTTGGCTTATAAGATGCCCGCCTCCTCCTCTTCTAACAATGCAATCCTATTGATAGAGGAAGGAGGAGTTACATGCATTAATTACAAGCTACAGTTGTGTTACATCAAGATATAAATGGAAAAGATAGTAAAAACTAAAATCCGGCTGTTGCAGGATGTAGGCCGTAGGATGCGTCCCTCCTGTTGGCTGTGAACTTGCATCTATAAAGCGTCCTTCGCTCGGTGTGGTCTTACTGTGTGGGGTGTTCATCATCCCGAGCTGGGGTTCCTTGCTTGGGGTCACTTTGGGAAGTCGCTGTAGCAAACTTAATGCCACTATAGCGAGGTGAAGAGCTTGAGCAAGATGATTGACTACTTCATGAGCTAATATCAGGATGACTTCGTTTTGCCGCTTTTTGATGGAGGGTGAAGCGAAGCTTGCTGGGCGCCCTTGGCGAGGTGAGGGGCTTGGATTCTGTCGGGTTCGGGGCTCGTTCTTTTGAGGCTACTTTTTTGCCTATAATAGTTCTCAATTTGATTTTCTTGATTCTCTATTTTAATTGTAATAATTTCTTTAGATAATTAGTTAAGATGGCCAGTTAATTAATTATATATTATGATTTATTGCTAGCTGAATTTCTATAAGCAATATTGTTTATGCTTGTTTGGCTTAAGTAGCACTAGGATTTTTGATTGTGTACTAGTGTGGGTCAATTACCCTAGAGAATTGGGTGTGATTAATGGATTTTCTACTTGGTTGAATTGATTAATTAGTCTTGATATTTTTCGATCTTAATTCTATTGGTGATGTGGTTAAGGTGTTGGACTTCAATTGATTCAGCAATAAGAGTTAATTGGGTGCTAAATTTGGTTAGCCAATTTAAAGAGAAATTAGCAAGAATTGATTAGGTATTAGGATTAATTAGATTCTTGGCTAAGCAATCACAGAGAGAATGAAATATCTATGTTAATGATCAGTCATAGAATTGATTAGAAAAATCCCTTAGATTAAAGCTTTTCTCCATAAATTTCCTTTTTTTTCTTGATTTTGTCTGCCTATGTTTATAAAGTTGGTTTAATTTTAGTTCCTATTTAGTTAATCACAATCCCCTTATTTTCTAGTGTTAATACATTGAAATTAATTGCTAGTCTTTGATGTTTAACCTGGACTCACCACTATTTCAAGCTATGATAGTTCAATATTATCTTTGTCAAACTCAATAGCCATCATTCATCCACTTAGCAACCAAAATGTCATGGAACATATCATGAGTCAACCAAGTCGCTTCAAAATGAAAAGGACAATCATCTTTATGAATAGATCTCTAACCTACATTAATCAAAATAGGATGATGATCTAAGAAAACATAGGGTAATACCTTTACAAAGGCTTTTGGAAACCAAAGCCTCTAACTTACACTACATAAAGCATCATCTAGCTTCTCATAAAGATGAGTAAAACATGGAATCAGAAAGCATTTCCAAGTAAATCTATGTCACACCCCAAAATACGAGGTGCGATCGGCATGAATCATTTTGTGGTGACCTGTGAATCCATGAGCAATTTATAACTAAATTCTTTTTTCATAATTTAAAGACATAAAAATAATGTGGAAATCTTAACTTTTTAGGCCCTTTTATCTAAAATATATAATGTGCAAGATTTTTAAAAATCACATTAAATAAATAACTTTTGATTCTTTGAAATAAATAAATTCTTTTATATGAAAAACAAATCCATAACAAGGATCCATTATTTGGTTGGACATATATTAACCACTAGAGTATGTCAAGGAAACCACATATCTAATTTTAATCATATGCAACCATGGAGTATCTCCCAATTAAGACAACTTCCATAGAATTTATTAACCTAAAAAATATTAATAAAAGGAGTGAGTACGACTATTCAGTAAACAGAAATAAATAACTCATCTTTGAATTTAAAACCTTTTGGTCATACATATTCATATAATTCATAATATATATACACACACATATGTAAATATAACTGTAATTCAAATAGTGCATCCATCTTCATTATTCATGTAACCAATATCTTCTCCATACTGACTATTCTGAGTCTTACTAACTAATATTGATATTGCATTCCTATTATACTCAAGAACTTAATCATAAAACTTATGTTACAAAGGTTTTATCATACGATTAATGATGTAAGATCTTCAAACAAAGTTATACTAACATTAGTGATTACTAGAAGAGCGATGTCTGCTGATAACCCCTTATGTCCATACATAATATTTCTTGTAAATTTGTGCCTTTTGCACCTATTCCTAAGCCTTATGTCACAATGGTGACCAAAACATATCACAGGACTCTTGTCGCACTATGTGACATAATTCACAAATACACACCTCTTTGTGCACGTAGATTTTTCAACTCTCACCTTTATATATCAGTTCTCAAACACAAATATCTATATAACGTTCTTTTCTTTCATATCTACTACTAAGTTTCCTTTATTACCATTGTCTATTAGACATCTACATCTTCATGCATTTCTAATTTATTTTATCTCTTTTAGTGTATACTACATGTTTATGGAATAAGAATTTTCATAAGAATATGTTCTCGTTAAAAAAACTTTTGTTCCTTGAAATCAAAATATACATTCAAAATGTAAGAGAGTATAAATTTGTTAAAAAAAAACTAGTTTGTTTTAGAATAATAATATATTGCATAAATAATTTAAATAAAATAAATTAATTAAACCTAGCTAAATTGAAGAAAATTTCATAACATAAAATAATTTATGAAAAATATTTTTGATAAATATTTTCTATAAATAAAATCTTTTGAAAATTTTGAAATAATAATTAGAAGAAAATTATACTTGAAAACATAAAATTAATTCATATTAAGATCATTGAAATTCATTTGATCTGAATACTTCATGCTTATATGCCATTGAAAAGTTGGGATTCCTAAAATTATCCATAATTTGATTCAACACTAATTTCCCAAGGCATTCACACATTTAAACAATTATGCACTTAATCACGTAGAACAACAATTCCTAATTGTATATCTTGAATATACATCTTAGATGTAAATATGTTTTGTACCTGAATTCTCATATATTAGCTTTCCAGGTCAATTCCTAATCTACTTCATAATTCTTGACTTTTGTAGATCTAATAATAATTCATCATTTTTAACTAAATTTATTTAGGAATGATTCAATTAATTTAATTCTCTAACGTAATTCCTAGTTTCTAACACAACAAAAACATTTGGATAATTTCAAAATAATATACTTTAGATGGAAAGGAAGCTAGATGGTAGAATTCTCACTCACTTAATTAAATGAAATTTCAAGAACTTATAACACATGGGTGTATCCCTAGTATTTCTAAATGCATTATTTTAATAATCTCAATCAACAAAAATTAACCAATTAATTTTTTTAATAAAACATAGAGATGAGATAAAAGAGAATCGAATACACATTTGATTTGATTGTTTTACCTTAGATTTGGGGTTTTTGGATTGAGAGTGTGATGACACTTTTCCCCAACAAGGTTTCAACTCTAGTCAATTGACTATATTAGGATTTTGAAACCTCAAATTTAATATATTGGGTTTTGTCTGACCTGGCACTAATCAATCAACTTGCTAGTCCACCCTCGAGGACCAAGCCTGTGATCAACTAGTCACCCTTCTGAACCCGTATTTGCATCCATTCAAATTAACCCTATGGGGTATTTCAAATTCTCACTTTAAGACAATTGATCTTCAAATTGTCCCTTTGTGCCCTTTCTAGGGTTTAGGATTTTTTTCTATCTTATCCTAACCATACAATTCATTACTATGTTCTTAATCCTTTCTCTTTGCCTTCAACTACTTCTTTAATCTACATTTCCTTATTACTAGCTAACCCCTATCTATATGCTTATCTCTATCATTAATTTAATGTTTTATCTATTTATCTTTTGATCCTTTCCATTTACTCTAGTTATGCCTTAACTACTATGATCTCTATTGCTTCTTTGATTATTGTTCTTCATTTTCAATTGTTTCTGATATCTTTGTGTCATTGCTTAATGCTCTTTGTCTTTGATCTGTGATTGTCCTTTATTGCTTGTTTACCACTTAACTTAATCTATGTGGATTTCTTGTATCACTCTTTGGTCTTTACATGAGTCCATCTTCTTACCATTACTTGCTTGTATAGCTGGGCCTATTTTCAAGCCTTTGGGAATTGGAGGGCTAATTCTTATTTACTTTTCATAATTAACTTCTTAATAATTAGACTACTGTTTCCATCAACAATTCCATGATTATTGCTCATATTATTAACTTCCAAAATGAAATTATTTAGCTTATTAAGATCATTATCCTTCAAATCTTGCACCTAATTTAAAACCACAAATCGTAAGCCATTATTGGCACTTTCATGATGATTTTTTGATACCTCTAATTTCAGCTCATTCAATTTTTCTAATTTTATGGGGCTGACAGTTATTTTGTGTCACCATCTAGTTATTGTAACACAGCTACTCAGAGTTATCAACCGCTGTTGCATCCCTTCCATCATCGGCCGCACCATCAACACCAGCCACAGTAGTAAGTGGAACATTTGCTTTCTCTGGGAAATCTTCCATATAATGGCCATACTTTCTACATCTAAAGCAAATCATATGAAGACTTTCAAATTCAATGAAATAGGTTTTGCCTTTGATAGTATACTCATATAGCAATTCCTTGGAGATATTAACTTCCACACGTCTTTGCATATTTACCCCTAGCTTGTTCAGTAGTGGTAGCATCCACCTTCGAAGTTCAGCCTACCCTATTGCTGAGAAAAGTAAGAAATTTGTTATCACACAACTTTTGTTCCAAAAATCGAAAGCCAACCTAGGTGTTTGATAATAAAAGTTATCCTCCAAGACTTCCACATACAGGCCTCATCCTTTTAAGAGATGATAAAGGTTAGACAAGGTCTATCACCATCCATCTCCTCAATAATATCAAAACCACTAAAGTCAAACTCTTTCTCTTCACTCAGATCAATGTCAAAGTCACCATCATCCTCAACTTCCTTATCACTCAAATCAATGTCAAAGTCACCATCATCCTCAACTTCCAAACTAATCGCACTCTTAAGCGAATCCTTTAAGAAGGGACATTTTCATCCTTGTCTACTCCCTCCAATTCCAAGAATTCATTTACCTAATTCACTGGACGAACCTTAGTCATAGAAAAATCCTGTCATCCTTTTTTGATCTTCTTTGTGCTATGCCAAAGTTGATCATCCTTTTCCACCAAAATGGAGTCTCCTATATCCATCTCAACACATCGTAATAGAGAGAAAATTTTGCTTTTACTTTTATAAATTGTTTAAGGTTGTACACATTATTTATGTTATGAGCTTATTTTACATCCACATAAGTAATTGTAACTTGTTATAATTTACTTTTTGAATAGTTATAGCTTCTTCTCACGCACATGCTCCCCCTCATGTTAACCTAGGAATAGAGGACGAGTCCTAGCACTTTCTCTGAACCAGGCATTGATCACATGCCATGCCTTATGAGGAGGTCACTTTCTGTTGGTTATGTAAGGTATAAGCCAAGGAGAAGTTTTCTTAATGGAAATATGTGTCTGACTATTTCTCTTGCTTCAATCAAACTTACATGTTGCCTATTTATAGGCATTGTGGAAGACTCTAGTACATAGCCTAAATAATTTCTCCTACATTCATGAATAACTAGAAATTTCCAACTCTAAATTTTTCTAGAAACTTAACTCATTCTAATAACACCTAGAAAGCACCAGATTCAAGATTG
>JANHAO010007652.1:0-19957 GCA_026873985.1 Saraca asoca | reverse complement strand
TGTTTATCTTAAACTAGATAGTTTTACTATATATTCTCTCCCACTCTTGTAAAGATGAGTATGAATAAGAAATATTTTTTCCATGCCAGTTTAACAGTATCTATTTGAAATTTTTTTTTTTAAGAAGTTACTTTAAGTAATATATAACTTATCATAATAGAATTTTTAATTATTTTTTTCTAATTTATCTCTTTTCTTTTAATCAATTGATAGTCTATGTCCTAATTAATTAGAAACTCACATCTCTAATGCTTAATTTTTTTAATATTATATTATTTTTAATATTTTTTTTCACAAAGCCAAAGAGAACAAAAGAAAAACTCACATATTACATATTTAATCTATGCCCATTAATTTAATATAAATAAATAAAAATAAATAAGTAAATAAATAAATATATGATGTTATAAAATATAATTAATTAAATTTTAGGTAATTTCATTCTTATTTTGAATAATTTGATTATATCAATATACTTTATTCTCAAAATAAATATAAATTAATTTATTTTATATATTATCTAATGATATTAACATATCCTTTTATGTCATTATATTTATGAGTTAGTTTAACAGTTAATTTTTTCAAACACTTCTAATACAGTCAGTTAGTTAACTTATCAAATTTTAACTTTTAGTTAACAGTTAGTAATTAGTAAAATAGCTAACAAGTAGCTTATTAGCTATTTCCTTCAGACAAACTCTTTGAAACAAAATCCTCAAATTATATAAAATTTGAAATTAACATCTATTTAATTAATTATTTTAATTAAACAAAAATTATAATATTATTATATATTAATTTATCATGTCAATTTTTTATATATAATTTCTATAATTATATAATTAATAGAAATAATGTGTAGACAATGATGTTTTCACATCACTACTCATTCATATCTTTTTACGAGTAGATGAAATTAAGAAGAAAAAATAAGGAAAGAGTGTAAATAAAAGTGGTAGAGGAGTTATTTTAATGTAAGTAGCTAGTTTAGCTTAATCAGTGCAGCCAAAGATGGTGGTTGTGGTCTTTTTCCTTAATTTCTCGATATTGTTTTCTTACCCGACAAACTATGGTGGAGGTCCCTTATCTTCAAAAACCAAATACATGGCCTCTTTTATATTCTACCACCTTTTTTGCTTTGGTCAAGCTTTCCCCAAAAGAATCCAAATTTCAAACCCTCCTTTTCTCTCTCTTCCTCACGTGTATTAAGGATCACCATATCTTCTTTGAGAAAGAAACACAAGTCCTTGTAACGTATAATCCCATCTTTTCCAAACATACACTTGCACATATCACCATTTTGGAGTTTTTCTTAATTAGTAGATCATCTAATTATAAGTACGAGACCAAAAGCATCATGCTAATTATATTAATCTCGGATTAGATATTAATGAGCAATTATTCTCTACTTGATGTTGGTGGTTTGATTTGGTAAGCCTCCCAAAATGAACTCCAAATTAAGGACCTTCCACCTTTTGCCTTTGAATATGGGGGCAGGTATATTTTTACCAACCATCTTAGTTCTAACTCACAACATCACTTTTGTGAGATATTTTTAAATATATATTATATACTATACTAATGATTTATAACATCACATATTTTAGAAATAACTATTGTTATAATAAGTGGTTGATTTTTTTTATTTAGAATGATTTAATTAACATAAATAATAATTTTTTAAATTCTTATACAAAATCAATATCTTGTTACTTTATAAAAAACTAATTAAAGAAGAATTTCTCCACCCTTACCCTCGGAGACTTGCTGCTTAATGAACATGTTTACATCATCTCTTATCTCATTAATTATACAAGCCCATCCAATAGGTAACCCTATGTTACCCACTATCAAATGTAAAGTTTTTTTTTTTTGTTAACCTGTGCATGTTTGTTTAGTTTGAGAGAGACTCTACATATTAGTGCTTCTTAAAAAAATAGAAAAGGCATGGGTGAGGGGAGGGGAGAGGAAGAAAGTGTTAAAAGTGGAGGGTAATTATGCACTTCTTGAATGCTCATTAATTATGGGAGTGATTAATTAAATATCATATTTCTAAAGCGAGTTGTAAGCACTGTGAAAAACTTTTACCGGACTATGATTAATTTCTTTTACTATAATACATCATTCTCAGCACTAATATGATCTTTTCATATTGAATGTTTTTTTCTTGCAGGTTGAAGTCATTAACTTGGGAAAGTGATAAGAATAAGGGTGTCTTGGTAGAAAAGAGAAATTCACTTTGTGGATTCTATTAGAAATCAAAAACAAAATTTATAGCTCTCTAGAATTTAACGAGTGATAACCATTAAATCAAAAAGTTTCGATTGAATTGCTTAATGTGAAATGGATCATTATTAAATACACAAATTAATTAAGACTGAAATGCAACTACTTCTGTGAGATATATAATGAGACATTGCAGACAGTCAATGGTTTCATTATGTCTTTGCATGTTTTATAAGAGTGGCTTTTGTAGTATGTAGTGGTTAATTATAATTCATTTAAATTAACACACAGCTTCTGGTAACTGCAATTTGAATGCAACAAGAAAATTAATTTGGCGTGTACTGTATAAAACTAAAGAGAAATGTATAGTAAGCAGATTAATTAAAATGCTCAGGCTTTAATTAACAATAAAGTCCTTCAACGAGGATTACCATTTAGTAATGAAGCGGATAAATTTTCCCCACTGTAAGTGGCTTACAACAACTTCAACATGATCAAACCTAGTCTCTGCTGCATGCTATGAGAAGAAAATTCATCTGCTTCATCACTTGAGGTTGACCTTCTTTATTAACCACAAACCAAAACCCATCCAAAGCTAATAATTATCATATGAAAGCTAGCTCATCGTAACCCTGCAAGTGCTCGGTAGCAAACCGCTCCCTCTGTCCATGCCTCTCAGCAATCTTTTTATGAGAATTTTTTGTTACTGAGCACAAGCTTTGCGACAAGCCCTAGTAGTACCATACTTACAGCTCTTCATTTATAAAGGAAATCTACTTAATATTGGAAGAAGCTATGTTAGATAGTGGAAAAATGCTAGTCTCACTTGTTTTCATTCATTGATAGTCTTACTCAATCTGACACAAATCAATATTAAGCTCTTCAGTAGATTTCAAGTTATGTGTCAAATTGAGTAAGATTTTGTAAATGAAAACAAGTGAGATTAGTATTATTATAGATCATGAGTGAGCAACTTCATCTTCAGACCCGGTGATGCATTCCTTCTGATCATCCTCAAAGCCTTCAAGAGAAGGATGAGGGGAATGGCCTTTTCCGAAGGATCTTATGTGATCTTTGAGAGATCTTTTGTGCTTGAAATCCGAACCACAAGTGCAATACCACAATTTCCCACAGTTCTTCTCGTGAGTCCTCCAATCTCCTTTGACAGCGAATGTTTTCCCGCATTTTCTGCACATGAATGGCTTAGCTCCGTGCTTCCTTTTGTAGTGAGTTTGGAGGGTTCTAAAATCCTTCAGTGGCTTGGCTCTTGGGTGGTTGATGTTGTTCTTGCAGCCTTGGGCGCAGCAATAACATGGTAGCCTCAGCATTGCTGCTGGTTGTGTCCCTTTTAGTGAATCTGGTCCTTTCCTAAATTCTGAACCATGCCCCCACATATGCATCTGCAAATGGAACAAGTTTAAACTACTGCTTAATGTTTCATGTTGGCTTATAAAAGAAAGCTATAGGTTTTTTTTTTTTTTTTCCTCCAAAAAAGCAAGCTACAGTGTTAGTTTTGAAAAGGAATGATATACGCTTAACTTTGTGCATCAAGTGTACAACTGACAAAGTCTAAACAAATAAGACAAAGAATTTGTTAAGTATACAATTAGTGAGAGTTTACAAAAGAAAGTGTGTGATTGTAGTATTTACTAGTTTAGACTTTAGAAAAGTACTTAGCTTCCAATTGCTCCTAGTTTATATGTTACTTGAAATTTAGCCAAGGAAGAAGGGAAGAAAGGGTATTAAAATCCTTTATTTGTCGGCATTAGTTGCTTCAAAATTCCTAAACCTGCTTTGTATGGTCCTAACAAAGGGATTAATGCGACCTAGCTGTGACTAATCATGTTAGTTTTGTTGATGGGGTCTCTAATTAGTTAAATTCATGTCAAAAAGCTACTACTAGCCCAAAACATGGTGAATTATATATATATATATATATATATATCTGGGCAATCACTCTATTATTAAAAGTTTGATGCACTGAATAAAGTAGAATCCAAGGTTTTTGATAATCCCTAAGAGGGTAGATCTTGTACTGCATGCCTATTATTATTTCCTCATCTTCAATATCCTACCATCCATCTGATATTCCTATATCCCTTTTATTATTCCTTCAGAGTTTTTACCTAAAAAGGACAGACTCAAATAAAGGAAGCAAAAGCAGGAATCAGTAGGGTATTCTAGATTGCACTGTTTCCCTTAAAGACTCATGCATGGTTTAAAGAAAGGCTTTTACTAGAAAAGTGACTGGAATGCTATAGCTAGGGGTTGGATCGATCACATTTCTAAAACGTCTACTACAGTACTTTGGTGCATATAAGAGAGGTAGTTCTAGCTCAATATTGATGACACACTGCTAAAGATCTGTGCCTCTGGACACAACACAGTAATTAATTACTAAGGAGGGTAAGACTGGTGCAGAAATTTGAAATGCTACATTGAAAAAATAGATTATCCTTAAAATATAAAATCCGCAATGAACCATCTCACTCAAATTAAATTTACGAAAGTACCTGCAGGTACTTGGTTCATATATGTCCAACCAAAAACGAACACAAAAGTCTAACTCATGTGTAGAATTTTGATTTACATGATTGCAATTACTATGTAAAACCATGATCCTCCCACGTGTCTGATCTTACCTGCTCCTGGAAAAATTAAGCCAAACAAGTAGCACAATTTAAACTAAGCTTTCCTAATAATTCATATATCATTTTTCAAGATGCCTATTTGTATATAGAAATTGAAGATTAGGTTATTCAATTGTTCATACATATGTAAAACATGTATATTACCTTCGTTATATAAAGCAAAACATATATATAGTAATTAGATGCTTAATTCTTAATTTAATCAAGAGCTTCTATACTCCATCTCCTTTTCTTTCTGTGAGCTTGCTGCTTAGTTCTTACTTGAACATAGACATATATGAACAAAGAATTGTAAAAAAACATCAGTTTTTATGTATGAGAAGTTGAAGACCAACTAATTACCTGCATGTTGTTATATCTATTGAAGGTCTTGCTGCATATGGAGCAAGCAAACTGCATCGGCCCTACAAGGATCTGTGCTGGAGTTGGTATCCAGAACCTTCTCTCTGTGCTTGTGTTAAAATTAGAGCACTCATATTGGAAGCTTTTCTTTTCTTCCTTAATTACATCAAAAACCTTGTTCTCAGCTTCGGAATCTTCTGTAGCACTGTTTGGCAATCCAATGTGCAAAGCGACTGTCATTTGTTCCACTTTCTCTTTTTTCACTTCATAACTCTCCTTCTGCACTCCAATATCTTCCTCTTGCGAGGGCTTTCCGCGAGCGAAGATCGGAAGAAACTCGATAGTTTCGCGAACAAGATGATCATTTTGAGTGACAGAAGAAGAAGAAGGAGATGATGATAATGAAGAAGAAAATGGTGGAGAAGGAGATGAATATGGTTTAAGCCATTCAATGAAAGTTGGGGCTTGAAAGTATATCTTCCTGTCTTCTACATTGCATTCCCTCAAACCCATCTTGAGAGAGAGAGAGAGTTCTTGCAAGCAGAGAAATTCTCTCCTCAGGTAAGGGTTGGCTTCAGACTTTATGTGGGAAAAGCCTCCACTTATAGGGTGGATTAATTAACAAAAGGTGGATTTCTTTGTTTGTCTTTATGAAGCTTTCCCTCTTCCTTTTCTTCTCTCTTTCTTTGAAAAATGCTTATTACAATATTTAATATTGTGCAAATTATCATTATCCATGTATATAAAAAAAAAACCTGAACAAGAAAATTTTAAAATGGAGTTGATGTTGTAATTGTGAAAATTTGCAAGAAAATAAAAAAAGTAACAAAACAAAAAACAAATCAGATGTACAAGTAAATAAAACATAACATTATATATAATTAATCATATATAAGTAAAGTTAATTTTAATTATAGAGTTGAGGGATATAATATGAAATAAGTACATCTAAATTTACTCTATTTCCCTAGTCCTTTGTTTGTATCTCTAGGGGGGGAGAGAGAGAAACACAAAATGGTGGGGTTGGACAATGACAACAAGCAAAATTGGACGAACCAATCAGTAGAAGGAATCCTAGAATAGTCTGGAACTAGTACTTGTGATATGTAATGTGAAGTGTATGAGTGTAAATGGTGCTCCTTTTTATTAATTCTCTTTCAAAAATATAATGGAATTTGACCCATATGCACAAATTTTCTCACACATTGACAATAAGCAAGTGAACTCAAATGGGAGTATGAAAGCAAAGACAGCATTGGTCAATACCTAAACGGAGAAAAATATTATATAAAAAGCAACAAAGACCTAGACAGAATGTTATCTACTGCTTATCTATAAAATATATGTATCATGTTGCTGAACTTCCTTAAGTCAATAATTCAAGCAAAGACGTGACGCCTAATTGTTGGTTTGATGATGGCAGCAACTTAATTTCAATATAAACCTTTCAGCCAAACACAAATCTCAATTTAAGTTAAATAAAATTTATAATCACACTTTATTTTTATGGGTATAACATTATTTTAGTCTCTTATATGTACAAATTTTTCATTTTTAATTTGATTCAATTAAATCCTTTTATCTATCCAATTCTAACGCATTTGTTAATAAAATTGATAACTTAAAATCCTAAAATTTTATGTGACATTATCTAATATTTGTGTGTCGCCTTTTATATTATAAATTAATCATATATGACTTTAATTTAAAAGTAAAGATACATGATAATCATTTTAATTATAATTTTTATCATTAAAATAATATTATTTTAATTTATATAGACACTTATTATTATACAAATCATATTTATTATTCACCCAAATATTTTGGACTTTCATACTATTACTTTAATTAATAAAATTTCAAATAGGTAGAGAAGACTTAATAAAAAAATTAAATCTATTTTTATTTTCTCTCTACCAGGACCAACCTTTTCATAAGCTTTCACTTACTTTTTTTTTTTTTTTAATATTCTGACAATTAACTTCCTCTTAGTACCAACCTTATCGTCAATTTTATAGAATTTTAAACTTTAGGTTTCAAATAAAAAATATCCAAAGTCAATCATTGAATCATGTCATCCAAAACCACGTACATATACATGTGCGAAAATGGAGAGTTGAACATTACAAGCAATCAAAAACCTGATTTATATTCACATCCATAAGTGAAGTTATTGTATACATACAATTCTTGAGCGCACAGCTAATAACATTTATTGTTTTCATACTTTTGATTGACCAAATATATAATGCAGGGCCATATGTTGCTTTGCCTAAATACGAAGTAATTCTTGAGGCCACGCCACTGGCTGCCAAAATTATGCAGTATTCTGTACTTTTGGAGCTATGCAGAACTGATCATTTATATCACCGACAAGATTTTGTGAGCAAATCTGTGGTAGAAAAATTCACCAATACATAGCTTTTTCTCCTCTTTCTTTTTTTCTTTCCCTTCTTTTTAACTCCTTTCCTTTTTGTTTATGATGGATATTGTCTGTGGTTCTCTATCAGTATCGCAACATCCTTTTCCACTCCTTCCAAAAAGCTTTTCCAACATTCACACTTTCGTAAACATATCAAAATTCAAACAACAAAACACTGAAAAAAGAAAAAAAAAACTCACTTATAAATTAGAGGGAAGGTATGAGATAAAAAAACAAAATAAATAAAAATGATGTGGACTAATCTGTGGATTTTTGCATCCAATTTTGCACAAATCATGAACTAATTAAATATATAAAATGTTTTAGATTTAAATATATCTTTATTTGGGAGATCTAAATACTATTATCTTCTACGAACAAACAACATGATCTATTCCGTGAATTTTGATTCTTTTTATCAGTTATAATAGTTTTATCCGTGAATTTTGATACGTTTTGATAGTCATAATAACTCTATAGATAGGTATCAAAACATCCCTTTCCACTCCTTTCAAAAGCTTTTCCAACATTCACACTTTCAACAAGCACGTAAACATAGAAAAGCATAGTTTACACGTAAAGAAAATAAAACTATATAGTATATTAATTGGAAATAATATATAACATTTTCTTTCATCCGGTGGCTATTAGGATACTGGTTTTTGTATATGCAGCCTTTCACCTCGTAATTTTTTTATTTCATTTGTATGCAATGGAATTTGAATTCTACTTGTCTACCCATAGACATGAAGTTAAATTCCGGGTCAAACACATCTCCAGTTTAAAAATATTGTAAATTCTTTTTCAATGTCTAAATTTCTAAAAAAATATTTACATGATCAATGACTGAGCAGCTACAATTAATATTAATTCAATTAAATTCCCATCAATCAAAACCTGACCTGTTTGTGTTCTTTTACATAAAAGATGAGATATATTCATGCAGGCATAAAATCTAAGTCACTTTACTGGCATCAGAATCAAATTTACTAAGCTTTGATTGACAATGTAACCACTACTAATTGATGGGCAAATGAATAAATTTAAGGCCGTATCAATTTGTCCTCTTCGAAGAAATTTGCGATTGTTAATGTCGAAGATTTTGACAATTGAAAGTTTATGTTGGCTAAGTACGCGGTTTGGGTATTGTGGTAGGTTTACCCTTGAGACCTCTTTTTTTTGTAGCTATGTTATAGAGACACTCTCTCGTGAATTTACTTTTTGAATCATTTGTCACCTTTTTTGGAATTTTAGTTTTTATATATATATATTGCAAGTAGGGTTAGTGGTAGACAAACTTTTGAAGATTATGATATAACTTAATGAAGTTTTTCTTTTTCTCTGTCTTTAGTTCTGGATCTACGTGTGAAAGATTAGCATTATTTTGAATAATACAGCTTATGTGTGTCTGTGCCTCTAATTATGTCTTTCATGTATTTTTTTAATCTTACGATTGGTTCAATTATTATGTTTTACTATTCTTGATCTTTTATATTCGAATTTCACTTAGTGATTTTAAAAGATTAAATGATAAATATTATTGTAAATCCATAAAAAACTCGATAATATGTTCTCATTAACAATTTTTAAGTAGAATAATATATCTTACTCTTAAACATTCTTTTACAAATAAAAAAAAAGACAATATTTTTACTAGAAAAATTAAAATATCATAAAATTGATAACCAAGAAACTTTTTGCTGTGGATGGACTTGAGATTTGGCTATTTTGCCAATGTCTTATGCTTTATTTGTACCAATGAGAAGCTTTAAGACGTAAAGATATTCATCACTCAAAGTGTGTGACTACTAAAGGGAGATATGAATGAAAGCCCAGCACAGTGATTTCAACTTCATGCCTTTACCTAACCCTTTTGGGCAGCTGAAATATCATTCTTGATGTAATATTGATTGTCCATATAATAAAAGGCTTCTCTAGTAAGATATATTGAAAAAATCATCATCATCATATATAATTCACACACAACATATATAACCCTACAATACATACGATATCACAAGTTTGTAAATTGTTTGTGTAAGAGACAAACACAAAAAAGAATAAGGCAAGAATTTCTGAAACCTAAATTTTAGTGTAGACTTAAACAGTCAAATCAGTGTATAGAGGATACCCTTTTTGAGTTTGTACCACTAGTTTTACAAAAAAAAAGGGGAGATTATTTTGATGTAACCAAATGGTAATTATAATGTTATAAGGAGTTTTTTTTATCGTTATAAAAAGGCAAATAACTAACTAATAAATTAATTCTCATGAATCAAAATGTTTTAATTTTTATCCTCTAGGAATAGATTTTCATTTCATTTTTCAATGAATTTATTTTTAAATGGTGTTTAGATTCAAATTAAAAAAAAAAATTCATTTCATTTATAATTTTTGTTTTGATTACATTTGTGCCATTATGAAATCTATTAAATTTACCAAATATTTTATTAGAATTCATTTACAAATGAATTGAAATCATTTCTATTGAAATAAAATAAATTGAATTTTTGCAAAGTTGATTACAAAATAGGATATTTTACTAAAATTCATTTCATTTGATATGAAACATAAATTACATTAATAACTTTATCTTCATTCTAATATTTATTTTCCATAATACCAATATTAATAACTTTACATTCATTCTAACATTTATTTACCATAATACTATCAAAATCTACCTTTTAATTAAATTCTATGCATTTTTTTTAATATGTTTTAAACAAAAGAATTTATTTACAAGTAAATTGAAATCATTATTTTTATATTGTTTTCAAGCATTAGAATTCATTTATAAATAAATTGAAATCACTTCTATTAAAATAAAATGAGCTGAATTTCAGAAAAATTTAATTCTAAACATAGCTTTAATTATGCTTTATACGTGGGCAAATATTTAACAAAAGAAAAAAATTGTGTGGGTGGTAGGCTTTATATATGACATAATCCAAAATAAACCGTTTGACCCAGACCATTTGATCATGACTGTTTGACAAGGTCAAGAATCAGTCGAATGAGCTCAAGCCTAAAAATACCAGCTTATACATTACTTCTCTCTATAAATTAAAATATACATTTTTGATGGGGAACTTCACTCTCATTCTTATTTTTCATTTGCTCACAATGTTACTTACTTGACCATCAGAATACTCTTTGGAGCCCCTATTCAGATCACTTGTGTTCTTATTTTGTAGGTCTTAAAAGATCAAGATCTGCCAACATGTATCACCTAGCTTTGTATGTTACTAGTATTAAAGATATCAAGAAAATTACTATATAATTACTTTATAGTGAAGAAATAGATCAAGCATAAAAATCATCTTCTCTATCGTATAAAAAAAATCTCCTATTTTAATGAAAAATCACTCATATATTCTTGTTTGAAATTATAAGAAAATGAAAATTTAATTCTTTTAAAATTAATTTCATATGAAAAATTGTTCATAACTTTAAATCCAAATGAATTAAATTCTATTTTTTTTTTCTTTTGTGATTTCAAACTAAGGTTAGGAACTTCTTAAAAACTTTTACACACTTTTACTCTTGGAAAGTTGAAACTCATGGAAGATTAATTTAATCAATTTGCTTGCATCCATTAACTTATGGATCACTTTGTTGAAGATAAGCAGCTTTGGACTTGATCTTCTTCCCCAACTATTACTGTGACGTGAGAATGATTAAATTATCCAAGTAGTAATACTTTTTTAATAAATAAAATTAATGCTTTTTTATATTAATTAATGAAATGATTAATCCTTCAACCAATTACCATAATTTAAGTTATGAGTGTAGCAGCGGTTTTGGTTGTATTGTAAATGGAAAACTCTATATGAACAGACGACAGTGTATCGAATACACAGATGCCGAAAAGAATGATTATATAATATCCATTAATTCAATGAATTACATTTTATTGCTTTTAGATTCAACAGTTACAATAATTTCGGAGTTGTTTTCAAAACAAGGCTTCAGGTGAAATAGCAAGGTTCATTGTAAATATTACGGTTACAAAAATTATAGATAAGTACAATTATTATAATGTAAAATTACGTCATAAATTATAATTTGAAATTATGACAAGAATCAATAATTAACATAGATAATTTGAATGTGAACTTAAGAATATATAATCTATAAATATAAAGAGAAGAGTAAACTATCTTAATATGCTTATATTTTATTATAATTTAATACTAGTTTTGATATAGAGCATATTTTCAAATTTGATGTGAAAGATATAAATGAAATTATAATGATATGGGTATAGTATGGTCAAAACTCACATACAATGAGAATCAATATCTGTGAATCAATGTTTTGTCCTCAAAATTGACTAATTTTCCATTTTTGGCTTCTCTAATTTTCCAGGAGTCACAAAAGTCATAACGTTAACACATGAACTAACATATATAGGTCTTTGGTTGGCCGGAAATATTGAATTTTCAAAATTTAAAATGCATGTATGTTTTTCTATAATCACAAGGTTGATTAATTGCTTGGAAAAATTCTAGGAAGAGGTCTCCAAATTAAGGTAAGGGCAATAATATTTTGGCCAGAGTATGGCACCGCCACTACTACATATTTGCAATTCTTTGATTCGAATAAAGTTCGCCGCAATTGAAGGACTGAGTCTGGGTGGAGAGCAGCTGATGGAGGCAGAAAGGTGTGACAAGTAATTAGTGATTTGCCTGTCACTGATAAAGTTTGAATTTGATTATAATATATATTAATTATTAATAAAAATCAATATAGGTGTTCTCGACCTTCTTCCCTTCATGATTAAGCTCATTAATCTGTTTTCAATAGTCCATCAAGTAATCTAGAAAAGAATCTCATTGCACAAATTTTATATTGATATACAATCTTGTAAGTTATATTTTTTATTAAAAGTTGTAATTTTTATATAAAAATAATAAATTTTTTTAATGTAATATTAAATGATAAAATTATAATTTTTTATATACTTATTATACATAAAATTCATATACATTTATAATTTGTTATAAAAAAAATTATATAAAAAAATTACAACATTTATAACTATTACGAACTAACTTTGTAAAAAAACTTATAAAATTTTCGGTGATGTAAAAACATTATCCATATAATGGTAAAGTTAAACAAAGTTAATTTGCCTGACGATATTGCTTTGATGGTATTAGCTGAGGCTATCCTTTGGTCATACCTATAAATCATAATTGCGTCTACCGTGTTGACATTTTGTAAGCCAGTCATTTTCATTATCATTTTTTTTTATATTTACATATTTTAAACCCTCTGATTAGATTTTAAACTTATAATATTTATATCATGAGATGAGATTGATTTTGCTTAACGTTTCAGTTTCGAATAAATAGAAATAACGGATAAACTCCGCAGTTAACAGACATCATTTGTTAAATCCTAATAAATCTCCCAATCTTGGAGACATGCACTGATTGACGTATAATGCTATACTATTACTTCAATGGAAACCAAAACCAAATAGGGAAAGAAGCAAGGTCCAAATATTCTAAATTGAAATTCAAAACATTATAAAAAAGTTAAGTAATTTATTAATTTTTTGTTAGAAAATTAAATACATTTGAAAAGATATAAAAATTTGTTAATAATATTAAAAAAATATTATTATAAATTTAAATAAAAAATTAATTCCATTGCCCTACTCCCAAGGCTTTAGCAAACAAAAAGGACATAGAGAAGAAAAAGAAAGGGAGGGGCCAAAGGGGAAAGAAGGGTCATGGGACACTTGCACCCAATTGCCTCCCATCATGAATTAGTCATAATATGTTTCTATGATGTATGTACGTTTTCTTTTGTCTTTTCTTTTGGAGGTTGGATGATGAAAGATAGACGCTATTTGTGAGCAAATAATTTTTAGAATCAGTAACATGAGATCTCTGAGTGGTTAGGTGAGTGAAATTTTAAATATTGTTGAATATTTATTTGGTCTTTATTTCTTGTTGGCTAAAAAATATAAAATATATATTTAGGAAACCCTAGCTACAAGCTTCTTATATATAATGAACTGCTAAAGGTTTTTTTTTTTCTACCAAATAACAAACTCCAACTTATCAATATATTTAAATTTCTCAATTAATTTGAAGCAAAAGTTAAGTCTTGGAGGGTAGTTCAAATTGACATCACCTTACATCATGGTGGTAGGCCAGGGACTTTAGTGGCATTGCATAATTAATCATTCCAAAATTAATTATGATTAGGGGGAAGCCTATCTTAATTACACAGTTAATTTACATACACACCCATAACCATGGTTTATGTTTAATGGGTCAAGGTAGCAGTTTCTCTATTTCAAGGGTCTGTAAGTGGCTGCCAAAGCGACCTTGACCTCTCACTCTCTTCATGTGTCATGGCAGTTTTGAGCCGTTGAGATAGTGAATGGGAGAATACCAACCAGAGAATGTTAATTTCAAAGGGAATACCCAGAGGATTGGAATTTAATTAATTGAAGTCCTTATGTCTTGGACCAGTAATTCTTAGTTGTATTAAATATACTAATTAATCTAATTAAAAGAAATTTATTATTTTATTTTAATATATTATTTATTTTCCATTAAATAATATATTTCTTTTTTGATCGCCTTAATATATATAATTTAAATATATGTAATACAATAAAAATCTACTTAACAATTTCTGGTCTTGGCCTCTGTTGGTACTTCATTGAATATGGATTTCCACACCCATTCTCTTAATTCCAAGTCTTTCATCATTGCTATGAAAATATGAATGTGTCAAGCAACAACCAAGTTGGAAAAATGTGAAAAGTGAGTCTACTTTTAAGGGAAGTGGGAACTAAGAGCACTTGGACCACTTCCAAGGCAATCCCTTTGTTATTATTAGTCTATGCCAATTTAATTCTATGCATTGCACAGAGTGAAGATAGAACAAGGTCTACGGTTCTTTTTAATTTTATTTATTTATATATAAATAGAAGATTTATATATCATTTATATATTTTATAATTGATGAAATAATGTATGTTGCATTGATGAAATCAGGATTCGAGGATCAGTAGGACATTAAAATAAAATATTAAAAAATTAAAAATATAATCATATTGTTATAATTAATATATTTTTAAATTATAATATCATATTATAATTTAAAATAAATTATATTTTATAGGTGTTTGAAAAGAATAAATCTTATACAATTAATTAATCTTATTTACTTTAGATTAATTTTAGATAAATATAGTAAATTTTTTCTAAAAAAATTGATCAAGTTCAATTAAAAATAGTCAAAATCTTATAATTTGTTATCAATTTTTGATTTTAATACGGCGTGTTTTAATATTTTAATAGGATGAAATTTAAAAATAAATAAAATATTTTAAATGATATATAATAGTATGTAAGATTTTTTTAAAAAAATCAATGGGTGCACACTTCCATGTTGGAATACATTTACCTCGACTACTGCATGTTGTTATGGTAGTAAAGAAAAATAGCTGCTCTAAAATAATGGATATTATTTTTCATTATACAACTCTAAATATAATATTAAATAAATAAAATATTTTTAAAATTTTATTTTTATAATTATAAATATAAATAAATGAAAAATTACTTCACAAAAAATATTTTCCAAGAAAACTTTCTTCTGAACTTATTATTCATGGGGATATATACATAGCTACGCAGCCAAGGTGAAATTCACAAATAATTTGAGATTTCATTCTATTTTTGGTTTGATAAACTAATTAAGGTCGTGGACTTATGATTCATAAGGTATTAACTTATTTATTTCATTATTAGTAAGCTTGACTCAATAAATTTTATATGTATAATTTAAATTATCACTATAATAATGTTTTAGAAGTCACATCAAATATTTCATAAAATTGATCATAAAATGCATTAGTTTATCAAAAAATTATTAAAATCTTGTGAAAGTTGAGTCAGACAAATTCTAAACTAGATCCGTTTGAGTAGAGCTCAAGTTACAAGACTTGGATTAATATATATGTTCAAGCTAAATCATGACTCAAATAATTTCTTGTTCAGTCGAATTTGAGTTAAGACCTACTGAACATTAATCTCGTTTTCAACTTTATCATAGAATTGGCTACCACCAACATATAAGAAAAAATAAAAAATAATAAATAATAAATAAAAATAAGATTTGTCTTTGAATATTTGGTTTGTTTCTGAGAAGTGATTTTCTTTCCTTGATGAGCAAAGTCATCTTCCACTTCTACAAGAGTTTGAAACTTTCGAATATATATATATTTTTTCAGTTTGTTGAATGCTACAACAAACATAGTGGAAGTTATTTTCGTTACCAAACGTTGGAAAAACATACAAAACGTGCAGAAGGACAAACATCAAGGAAATCTTACGACATTATATTAAAAATATATTTAGTAGCGGAGTTACATGTATTTCAGTATGAATGTGTGCTTTTACTGAATTTCTTAAAATCTATATATACGTATCAATTAAAATACTCCTCTTATTTTTAAATTTACTCCAATGAAATATTAAAATATATCATATTAAAATCAAAAACTAATTATAAATTATAAAATTTTAATTGAATTTGATCATCTTTAAAATGTAACATGTGCTCCTTAATAGAAAATAGGATCCATAAATCCATAATCTATAAAAAAAAAAAAAAAAGGATTTTGAAATGTTTGAAGAAGAGTATATATAACATAACTGAATCGAAAATACTATCACGGCAAGGGGAAGAAGATTCAAGACTGTTGATGAACAGGTCTCAATGCATTGATGTTGGCCCAAATGCAAGAAAAAGAGAAGGGCCCAATAGTGCCAGCCCACTCTAAGTCCCAAAATTTTCGACTTAAAGGAACAGGTGTCGATATATGCTGTTCAGATCCCATTTTATATCCGGACCTACCTTCAAAAAATTATAATTTTAATTGAGTAATTAGATTTCATGGTTAGGATTGAACAAATATTTAGATAAATGGATCAAATTTAAATCTGAATATTAGAAATTGAATGAATTTCATCCTATTTTATATTTACATATTAAATATTTTATTTATATTATATATTTTATATATATTATCTAACATAAATTTTAATTATTAATAATTAATATATTTATATAATAATTTATTCTTTAATATTTTTTCTTTATATATTAAATATAATATATATTAAAATATTAAAACAAGATTTAAAGAGAATAGTGCTTGATTAGATGGGTATTTCTTCTTGAAAAAAGGGTTAGTCTAATAAAAAGTACAAAAAAAAAAATCAGAATCTTAAACAAAAATATCTTGATATAAATTTAACTTGAGTTTGGTTTGATTTAATTTTTATTCACTTTTACTTAAATTTGTTTGAAATTCAATTTTACATATGATTCAAATTTTGAATGAAATAAATTCTAATTTTTTTATTGTTTCTTTTACATCATCTTCCACCGTCCAAATGACATAACAGTACTTAGATGCTCCATGTCAAAGCTGACTGAATGTGATTCGTCCGTAAATCTCTAAAAATATTAAACTTAAATCTATTTTTTTTATGAATTTTACACATTCTTTAATAATATAATAAATGCCATGGTAAAATATAATTACAAATATGAAAATATTTACAATATATATATAAAGAATTAATGTGGATATATATATATATATATATAGAGTTACTCTACACGTACAGTTGTCTGTGCAACCAATGAAGTTAATTACATAACATTAATTTCATGGATTTTGCTTCCATGTTAGAAAAATTTAATATTATATGTTTTGTAATTTTATGAATTTTTTTTATGATTTTTTATAGGAAAATGAAATTTTTTTAATTTTTTTAATGCAATTTCTTCGATGAAATTGTATCTTATTTTGTATATTTATATTATATCTTTTATAAAAAAAAATTCCCAAAATTTGTGCACTTGCTCTTCATAAAAGTTTAAAGTTTTTTTTATAATTAATTACAAAAAAAAAAAATGAATAGGGAATCATTAATCTAATTTAATAACGAGAAAATGCTTTTTAGTGTACCTGGTTTAGTTCAATTTCCTTTTTGTCTACTTTTAAGCTTACTAGTACCATCAATTATTTGTAAAAACTTAAATACGACATTTTTTTTTATAAATACTATATCAATAATCAATTCTTTTTGGTTAAATATCAATCATCAAGAGTGACTTACTACAAATGGTGACTGCTGAATGATGGTACGCATGTGAAAGCCCAATAGCACGCTAGCTAGTGAAACTGAAAAAGAAGCCAGCATCATATGTGGTGTATAGAGAAATTAGTTTTGCTCCTTCGGTTCCTGAGAGTCTAGGCGTTTTGGGGAAGGACCAGTATTTTTGCAGATTCTTTTTATTTATAATTGTGTGGTGCAAGAGTAGTGGGATGCATAATATTCCTTATAATATCGTTGCAAAAGATCACATAATTTCTGACAAAAAAATTTATAAAAAATTTCTATAAAAAATTCAATCAAAATTGAAAGATTATTGATTACTACTTGTCATAATTCTTGAGAAATATTTAAAAACTCTGTTGGAAATTCATCGTACATTAAAATCTATCGGAAAATGGACATGAATTTTAAAAAAATTTGACTCATTATTTTTGATGAACTTTAATATATAATGGATTTTTTTATGAAAAAATCCATCAAAAATTTCAAAAGCTTTTACCCCACCACTTATTACTTATTTTCATTTTCTTCTACTTCTTGTGCTATATTAGAATTCTTTCTTACTTTTCTAATTTAATTTTTGCACTTTTAAAGTATTTTTCATAAATTTAAACTGATTAAATTATTCTAATTACTTTGTTTAACATTTTTATCAATTATTTTTGTTTAATTATTGCATATTTCATAATTTAATTGGATTTTCTTATTTTACTTTATGTAGTTTTAGACTTCGATTTGTATACGATTTTTGGTCACTTTTTTTGTATACATTAAGGTTAGTATATATTTTTATTATTAGTTGATTAATTATTGATAATTTTTTATGTTGTTGGAGTTCATTTTTAGTGATTAGTTATATTTTCTTGAATGTTTGAATTAGGATTGACTATTTATATATATTAAATTATATTTATGAATTATATATATTTTAAATTAGATTATATAGGATTATATAGTTATATGATGTATTTAATAATGTTGTTGATATTGCTTCAGGAATTATATATATTTCCTTAGAATATATTTTTATTTTAGAAATTATATATATTGTGATTTTGTTAAAATTTGAAATTAGTAACTATCTTATAAATATTAATTATGTAAATACATCTAGTTATTATTTATTTTTTTATTAAGTAGGAGAAAATATGATAATGGAACTATTTACGGAATATGAAAATTCCGTAAATAGTTTCTCCTATATATTTTCGTAAATATGTAGTAATTTTTTCATATTTCAATTAATTTTGAAAAATTTAGAACACTATAGGTAGATATATAATAGATTTCTTCTAGGATGTAGTGAATATAAGACGAATTTTTTGATTGAGATAGAAGAATTTATCGATTTTGCGAAAACTCAACTAATTTATTTACATGATAGTTGTATAAGTAGTCCATGCTCCAAACATAAATATAGAAAATTTTTACCTTCTAAGGAAGTTAAGGTTGATTTGCATATATTTGTATTTAAATATAATTACTGATGATGAATTAATCATAGTAAGGATAGACCTATGGAAAAAAGAGAGTTTTCTAGTGGTGTGACACAATATTTGTATGATGTAAGTAATAGGTATAATAACATAGTGTTGGATGCTAGTTGGCCAAATGTTGCAACTCACTTTGAAAGCAATGCAGAAGAGCCTCCAAATGGGAATGCTCAAAACTTTTATGAAATGTTAGAAGTTATACATTAACCATCATGGACAAGTTATACTAACCATTCAGAGTCGTCATTAGCAATAAAGATGCTAAGCATAAAATTTAACTTTAACTTACTGTAAAATTCCTGTGATCAGATTATGCAACTTATGATCATGACATACTCTTCTGGTAACGTTATTCCTTTTAACTATTATGAAATAAAGAAGTTAGTGAAGAAGTTAGGATTGAGGCATTAGAAAATAGAATGTTGAATGAAAGGGTACATATTATTCTATAAGAAAGCTAAATTTGACAAAGAATGTAGAATTCGTGATTCGCCTTGGTATAAGGTGTTAGTGTAGATAGGTGCCCTAGGGCCAATTTAATTGGACCCTATTGCATCCACGACTAAACATTCTGTGGATTTGAATATTAAAGGTTGATTATTCATCTTATGTTGCATTCATCGTGCATTGCATACTTAAGATGAAGTCCAT
>JANHAO010007651.1:0-19947 GCA_026873985.1 Saraca asoca | reverse complement strand
TAAAATTTAAATATTAAATTTTTTATTTATGATAGAATTTTATTTTTTACTAAAATTTTAGTTAATATATAATTAATTGTGATATTTTACACTAAATTTATTTAAAATTTTAAATTTTTTATCACTTAATATTATTGTTGATGAACAATCATCTAAAGAAATATAAATTTTTTTTAAGAAAAATAAAAATTAAAAATATTAAATTTAAAAAAATTAAAATTTTTATTTTTTAAAATAAAAAATAAAAAAATTTGTTTAAAAAGTAAAAAATTTATTAAAAATTTAAAAAAAAAATAAAAAAAGTGAAAGACGTTATTAAGAATAATGTCTTCCACCTTTTATTTTAAAAAAAAATAAAAATGGAGCAAGACGTTGTTGAGAACAACGTCTTACCCCCTGCAGGGAAATAGTTTTGGCTTTAACCCCATACAAGGCAAAAAGTCGGCATTAGGCCAATACAACAAATAAGGGTTACGTGCCTTACACATAACTTGTATAATAGAAATCAAGACTATAGAAGTCCAGACAACATAATATCTAAACCTATTGGGCAATAGACAAACAAGTCACATGTACGTCTCAACTATTCTATCTGCCAAAATGAAATCACCATTATACCTTTATGCTCTGTATGAAGGAATTTACTCACTCAAAAAGTAGACTTTGGACCAGGTGGAAGAGGATGAATGGTAGGAGAAAGCTTAGGATGAATGGTAGGAGAAAGCTTAGGCACCAAAAAATAGGAAACAAAATAGGGTGAATTTCACAAAAACTCAATGAGCAAAGAATCCCTCAGAAAAAATCCAAAATTTAGTTAGCAAATCATATTCATAATTTAAGTAGTGAAACATACCTTTCCAAGAATATAGTCAACAGTTTAAGAACAATCTAATAATTTGGAAACTTTAATTTATCCCAAAAGCAAATCAATAGATATAACAATCATCAAGTCAAAATTTGAGATAGAGCATAACATTATGAAAATTATTCAACATAATATGAACCGAAGAAAATCATTGAGGTCTTTCAAGTTCTCAAATAGTCTAGTATCAGAAAAGTTCCAGAGTTCTAAATGCCATTGGAATCTAAAGGATAATTCGTAAAAGTAACCATACCTAATAGATATCAGATATCGTTATAAATCTTATGCTCCTATCAAATGTACCCCCTTATTCCTCCAACATATATAATTCTAATAACAAGTGCACTTAGAAGTTCTCTAAAGGAATTTATAATGGATTCAGGATTTCAAAAGCAATTGATCAAAAAAATATATTAAACTACTAGATATATCCAAAAATAAGAAGCAAGTTCCAATCAGTTCATGAATTCAATGATCAGAAAATGTTGTCATTCATTTTATGTAACCTATAGTTAAATAACTTTCAAAATCCAATATAGCAAAATAATTCAATCATAAGTTCCATAAGCAGTAATCAATATAGAAAGAGTAGATATGCTACAATAATTCATATTCATATATACATAATATATGGTTATAATTTCAAGGCAAATTACATTTAAAATTTTAAGTATTTAGAAATTGCAATATTCCAAGTAACGAAATGATTATTTTGTAATAAAGGATTCATAAAAAGAGTAGGATTATCTACTTACATCAAACAATAAGATGATTCCAAAAATCCTCTCTCTCTCTTTCTCTCTTCTTCTTCTTTTTTCCTATCACCTATACTCTAATAACTAGATCTTCATCCAACCACAAAAATCTCTTTCAAATTTAGATTAAGATCCATTATTTGTCTAAGTCTAGATTTAAATTAAAAGGAAATCAAATGCAAAATGGTTGGTAAAGTGGTTTACCACCAGTTGACCAGAAAAAGGGAAGAAGGTAGATCGTTTTGTAGTAGCTCAAGAGAAGGAAGACTAGCTGGAAAAGGAGTTAGGCTGGTGAGTCAACCCGACTAGAAAAGCTAACCTTATTGGAAAAAGGGATTGCTGATTAGATGAACTTTAGGGTAGTATAGTTGAAGCTCAAAACCTCCTCCTAACGGTTTCCAAAGCCAATGAACAAGTCAATCTAGCAGTGGCTGATCAGAGGGTTATTGAAGAAAGAGTCACCAGAAAAGCCAGCTCTCTACCAGACATGGAGAATGCCAGATAGTTGGAGAAGGGAGGAAGCCAAAGGAATGGAAGGAAGAAGAAAAGGAGTATCGGCTTGTTGAAATGAGTGAAGGAAGGATGAGCTAAAACAGGGCACCAGAGATGCCTAGTTGCTGATTGGTTCTAGCTGAGATGAAGGCTGATCCAAAGAGCTAACTGAAGGAGAGGAAGCCGAACCAAAAAAGAAAGGAGAAGAAGCTGGAAGGTAGTAGAGGAAAGCCTAAGATGAAAAAAGAAGAAGAAGATGATGCCGGTAGAAGGGGTTCGGGCAAAAGAAAGCTAATGCCTAGGAAAAGTGAAAAAAAAAGGAAAAAGGAAAAAGGAAGAGAAAAAAGAAGAAAAAAGAAAATAAAAAAAGAGAAAATTATGGTTTGGTTACAATGTAAAATTTAGAATACATGTTATAGTCCGCCAAACTTCAAAATTTTTCAGCACGTAAAAATACATTTTTAATAATAGATTATATATTTCTAACACATAGTTTTGTAACCTTGCTACTAGCTTAATTTATTTGCTAATGTGTTACATATGTAATTAGAAATAAAGAGCAGATTCCAACCAATTCATAAATTTAGTAGTTTGATGACATTGTCATTCATTTCATGTAGAATATAGTTAATAATTTCAAAAATCTAATATGGAAAAATAATACAGTCACTAGTTCCACAAATAGTAATTAATATAAAAATAAAGGTACATTATAGTGTTTCATATTCAAAAAAAAAAAAATATATATATATATATATAGCATATGGTTATGATTTCAAAACAAGCTACCAACAAATTTTTGGCCACTCAAAAATTTGTGATGTTACAAGTTACAGAATTCATTTTTGTAAAAAAAGATTCACAAAATGTGTAGGATTATCTACTCACCTCTAATAGCAAGGTAAACTCAAATTTTATTTTCTTGAATTACACTAAATCAACAACCTAATAGCCAACACCTATCAAAACTTTCAAGGATCAATTTCTAACTAAAATGATACATTCTAAATGTGAAAGAAATTTTTAAGTTAAGAAGGAAACAGAATGTACTCACTATCTAGTATATGATTAAGGTTTGAATGTTCTACTAAGTAAGCACAAAAAAGGAAAAACAAAGCCACTAGCCATTGAACGGTGATGAGTGGCTAGTTATCATTGGCATGGGAAGTAGCAATGACCGCTGACCAGAAAATAGAAATGCAACTATTGGTAAGAAAGGATGGCTGGCTAAGGGAGATAAAATGGTAGTTATCACTAGCCAAAGGATGCCCAATCAACCACACACCATGATGGCACCGATGAGTAAACCAGTCAGACAAGACAAGCTCACCACAAAAGCTGATAAGGAAGGAGAAGGAGGCAAGTTAAAGCAGAGCAGCTACTATGCTTGGAGTGAAATCAGATAGAGAAAGAAGAAAAATGGTGATGATGGAGGTTCCGATTGTCAAGAAAAGAGGAGGAAGGAGGAAAAAGCCAAGCCAGAACAAAGAACTCTATTTCAAGCATGAGAAAAGGAGAAAGCAGCTAGCCACTAGTCCGTTAAGTTGGTCGAAGAAGAGAGGAAACCAAAGAAATGAAAAAAAGAAGAAAAGGACTGTTGGCTTGCCGGAGAGACAAATGAAAGAAGAAGAAATGGGGATCGGACATAGGGCTGTTGAGAAACAAAGAAAAAGCAAGGGGTTTGTATCGAGCAAAGAAAAAGGGAAAAAGCCAAAAAGAACAAAATAAAAATAAAAAGGACAAATCACAATTTAACCCCAAAAATTTAAACTCTCACTCAAATACACCCTTTTTCTAAAAAAATTTTAGCACTTAATATGCATTTTAAACAATAATTTACTTGCTTTTAACATAAAATTTTAAAAACTTATTACTAGCTTAAATAATTTGTTAAAGTGTTACACTCACACTACAATATCTAAGAAACAAAACCCCACTCAATTAATTTTATAAGAGACATTAAGATTATAAAAATAAAAAATATTACACAAACTTTATACTAAAACCTTAATATTTATACATAAAAAATTTACTCTAAAATCAGTCAATCCAAACATTAACCAACATTACATATTGTGCATATTTACTAAATCATTACCAAATCAAACCAAAACTTGAAAAAAAATTTTGCACAATCCTTGCATTAAAATCCTAAAGTTCATACATAAAGAGGTACAAGATTTTGATATACAGCCAACGAGGGAATTCTTCCTGGATCTCTGATCGTTAACTAGTTCAAATATAGCAAATTAACAAAATATACAGAAATGAAGGGAAGAGCAGTAAAGAGATACAAGATTTTTAACGTGGTTCGGCCAAATCTGAATAGAACTGAACCCTATGTCAACGGTAGTGTATTATTGTGAAAGTATCTCTACAAAGATCTCAACATGCAATATTTCTTCCTCTTATAGTTTCGGCATATTCTAGCTCTCTCTCTATTTTTCTAGAGTTTCTGCCTACATGAAAGATATCCTCCCTATGCAGAAGGATCCTTCCTCATATTTATAGAGGAGAGGAGGTTAAAATGGTAATTTCTTATGCAGTAAATCTATTACATCAACATTTATTGTACAAGGCAGAATTGACAGATGAAATCTTGTTATTCGGCTATTGCAGATTGTCTTTAGCAGGTGGGCCTGGTGTGTCTACTAGGTAAAGTGTGAACGGGTCTTCTGCCTAGCAAGCCCCTAGGTTGCTAGTTAGACTTCATCAGCCAGATCGTTCAGTCCGGGGATGTACCTGTCTTCGGGATAAAGAAGTTGAGGTCGAGCTCACTTTATCATGTATGAGCTCGAGCTAAGGAGGTTGCCTCGCAACGTGAACCAATGGCAGAGCAATCTAAGCATTCTTTAAGCTAGTCCTTTACCACTCTCGGGCCACTCACAAGTCCAACTAGTGTGAACCAAATTTCACATATAACATAAGTCCCCTAACTCTTAACTCACTTTGCAAGCTGGGAGTTGAGACTCTTCATTATCCATTCAATCAAAGTCTTTTTCTAAGACTGTTGTTACATTTGTTCAAGGTTGTGTTTCCTATGACATATGTTTAACAACTGCTGGTGAGTCAGCTTTAGCCTTTTCTAAGGCAATAAATGATGACGGTTGAGAGGACAGATCTAGATCCTTCGATGAAGCTGAACTTGGCTCTATATAACGGAAGGGGAATCCCTTCTACCTCTGCACTGAACAAAACATGAGGGTTCCAGATGAACCACCATTATTTTCGAAGTTCTAGCCCTCCACCGAGGTGTATATGGTCTGTTGCATAAAAAACTTAGAAGATTTAGCTTCCCCAATAACATGGAAGGATCTCATATGGATCTCAGACTATGTCCACTCGGCTCTACCATGAGGCAATTGTTCAGTCGGCCAAGCTCCTAACACTTCTTGATTTGCATCTTTCATGAATCAAAACAAGAGTTGGAGGCCGGAGAAAATAGGGAGCTGTGGTGCCACCACCGGGGATGCACTGGAAGGAAAATTTGAAGGCCTTGGTGGCTCATGGGCTCTAATTAGCTAGGGTGAGGCCCCTTGCAGCCGGTCCTTCTTTATAGTCATAGGTTTTTCCCTTTGCATTCTGATTAGCCTGTATCCAGAACTTTCTGATGTAGTTCTACCTCGTGGAGGTCTTTTAATGAATAAAGTTTCCTTTTGCAATTTCTATCTGTTACCTTTATTTCTCATATAAGCATTGTTTGAACACTTTGTGATCTGCACATAGTCAAAAAATAGTGTGAGATCTATAAACATTTGGTCGTAAATGAGCTACGAGTTAGAGCGATCTCCTACTCGGGCCGATCCTGTGGCCAAATAAGTAGATAAGTTAGTATGAGAACTGTGAAATAATAGACAAGCTCGCATGAGAGCTGCAAAATTAATAAGTGAGCGATCTCATGCTCGAGCCGATCTCATAGTCAAATAAGTAGATTCGCATGAGAGCTGCGAAATAGAGTTCACATAAGAGCTACGAAATTAATAGAGTTTGCAAGAGAGTTGTGAAATTAAGAGTTCGCATGAGAGCTATGAAATTAAGAATTCGCATGAGAGCAGGGAAATTAAAGTTAGCCAATCTTGTGGTCAGGGCGATCTTGTGGTCAGGGCGATCTTGTGCCCAAATAAACAGGTGACCAATCTTGTGGTCGAGATGATCTTGTGCCCAAATAAAAAAGGTGGCTGATCTTATGGCCAGGGCAATCTTGTGCCTAAATAAAAAAGGGTGGCCGATCTTGTGGCTAGGGTGATCTTGTGCCCAAATAAAAGGGTGACTGATCTTGTGCCCAAATAAAAAGGTGCCAGTTAGGCGAATCACTTGTTCGAAGAAAATTTAAAATTAGTACAGTATTCAAAACGTTTACATAATTTACAAAAGTTATAGAAGTTTAAAAGATAGTCCTGATAGTAGGAGACTGCTCTTGCTTGAGATACTACCGAGATGGTCCAGGCCGCTGCCTGGAAGGTTGCACAACGTAGTCATGCAAATGACCTCTTTTGATAAGATCCTCGATAGCATCTCTCAGCACCCAGCACTCTTGTTGTGGTATGCGTAGAATTTCCCTCGATTAACTTAAGACTTATTAGGAGTCTTCAAGGGTGGAGGCTTTCCAAAATCCTCTTTGTCCCTTTCCATCGTGAAAATCTTGTCTTAGGCATCTAACAAGATGCTATAAGTGCTATGGCGACCTGAAAATAGGGGTCGTTCATCTTTGCTCTTCTTAGCGAGCTAATGGTCAAGGTTGTCACTTCCGTTTCCATGGTTGCTCTTCTTCTTATTTTGGGTCGAACTGCTTGGCTCGGTTCTCTAGGGACTGAAAGTTTCATCCTATCTAATTTGCTTCGTGGCTCGCTCATAAAATTCACCCCAAGTTGCTAATTGGAGACTTATACAGGCTCTTGAATAGCTTCCTATCTCTGCGAAGTCCCGCTAAGACGGTAGTCAGGATGGCTTCATCTAAGGGGCTTCTCGACATTGTTGACCTCAAGTCTGAAGCAAGCGATGTAGTCTTTCAACGTTTCATACTTACTTTGGAAGACCGTAGTGAGATGACATGGGGGTGGGAGTTGCTTCTTCAGCACTCGATACTGGTCAATGAACTTTTCCTGACACTCCTTCCAATTGCTAATGCTGTGAGCTGGGAGGCTCCTGAATCACATTCGAGAGACTTCACCTAAAGTAGCGGGGAAAATGTGACACTTGGCTAAAGAGTTGCAAGTTTGGAGGTCCATCTGGATGTTGAATAGGTCCAGATGTTTTTGTGGGTCGCTATCTCCATCATATAGCAGAATGGCTGGAACTTTGAGCTTGTGCAGGAGGGATTCCTCTATGATTTCCCTAAAGAATGGGGTTCGCTCCCCAAAGTGACCTTGGTCATTTCAAGCTTAAGGGTACTCCTCCAAATGCTTGACTCTTTGAAGGAGATCTTCCACCAAAACATCCAAGCCCCCCAGTCTTTGACTAGAGACTTGGTGGCTTGATTCATTTTTTTGACCTTGTGGACGGCAATTTGAGGTTTGCTCTTGATCAGTTTCATTGGAACGCTCAGCTCCGGTCGCGACAGCCTCAACCCGCCCTCGCACATTCTGAGCTTGTGCTTGTACTAACATTATGATTCTTTTAGCTAACTCTCCCATCAGGTGTTCGAGCTTTTCCTGACATTGAAGCCAGGTTTGCACTCCATCGGTACCATTGATAGCGAGAACTGGTTGTATAGAGCTGGTTGGAGGGACGCCAGCGGTTGCTCCAATAACAGGAGCAGTGGACAAGTCCATCATCGAGACATGACCATCTGGAGGATGGGGTAGCGTGTTTAAAGTTCAGGTGGCTCTTCCCTTAGCCATTGCAGCAGGAAATGAATCAGAATAAGCGAGATCCCCATAGATGACGCCAAAAATGTTGATGTCGAATTTTGGTATCGAGCCAAACTCCAGCCAATAGGGGGATTCTTTCGGGATCTCTGACCATCAACTGGTTCAAATACAGCAAATAAGCAAAATATATAGAAATGAAGGGAAGAGCAGTAAAGAGACAAGATTTTTAACGTGGTTCGGCCAAATCTGGATAGAATTGGACCTTACATCGATGGTAGTGTATTATTGTGAAAGTATCTCTACAAAGATCTCAACATACAATATTTCTTCCTCTCATAGTTTCGGCATATTCTAACTCTCTCTCTCTATTTTGGCAGAGTTTCTGCCTACATGAAAGATGTCCTCCCTGTGCAGAGGGATCCTTCCTTATATTTATAGAGGAGAGGAGGTTACAATGGTAATTTCTTATGCAGTAAATCTATTATATCAACATTTATTGTACAAGACAGAATGGACAGACGAAATCTTATTATTCGGCTACTGCAGATTGTCTTCAACATGTGAGCCCGACATGTCTGCTGGGCAAAGTGTGAACAGGTCTTCTACCTAGCGAGCTCCCAGGTCGCTAGTCATACTTCATTAGCCAGATCGTTCAGTCTGGGGACATGCCCATCTTTGGGATAAAGAAGTCGAGGTCAAGCTCACTTTGTCATGTACGAGCTCGAACTAAGGAGGTTGCCTCGCGACGTGAACCAATGACAGAACGATCTGAGCATTCTTCGAGCTGGTCCCTTGCCGCTCGCAAGTCCAACTAGTGTGAACCAAATTTCACATATAACATACATCATAACCAATCAATCAATCAATCCAAACATCAACTAACATTACATTCAATGCACATTCATTAAGTCATTACTAAATTGAACCAAAACTTTAAAAAAAAAATCAAGTTTTTAAAGGAGATTTGAAAACTGAGGGGTTGAGCAAATATTAGGTGAAAATAGAGAAAAAATCTTTATTTAAATCATCGGAGGAGGACAAATGCAATGGCAGTGGTGGATGGTGACGTAATAGCGAAAAATGGCAGGTGGAGGTGGTAGTAAGAGAAGGGATTTTAAATGAGATAAAGAAATGAGTTTTTGTTAGTGATTTTAAATTTATCAAGACTTTGATACATATTCAGTGGTGGACTTTTGTCACTAACGCTTAATGAAATTCTGTATTTTGTTATCTTCTTTTTTAAAAAAAAAAATTGTGTCACTAAACTAAAAAAAAAAACAAGACTTAAATATAATTTTGATCCTCCTAAAATATAAATTACTCGATTTTTGTTCCCTTGTTTAAAATAATCTATTTTAATCATCTAAATATGTAATTGCAATATTTTTGGCCCTATCATATAAATCCATCCATTTGCTAGCAGAATTGCTGACCTGAAATTAGGAGCGGAAGTGGGCCACTTCACTTACCCCTCACGGCCTAGTCTTGTCTATTCTATTTGCAAAATGGAACAGACTTGGGCCCTAATGTTTGATCCCGTTTTATAAAATAAGTAAGGCCATATTAATTAGAGCCAAGTCCAACTGGCCTACTAGGCTACCTTGTATATTTTTATATATAAACTTATACAATATAATATATATATATATATAAATAGTATATATTTAGAAGAAAAATGATATACATTTTAAAAATATATATAAAATAACTCTAACACTTCTTTTCCTAAATTTTAGTTTAGATTATAATATTATATTGTGATTGTATAAATGACTAATTTATAATTCTTATTAGTATTTATATTTATTTTATAATATTGCAGTTATTAATAGTATTTTAGGAGAATAATTAATAATATAACTATTAAAATGGGCCGGTCAGCCCCGACTCACCTCAACCCGCACCAAACGGGCGGGGTGGGTTGGCCCGCCAGTTGGATGGGTTGAGAAAACCTCAACTCAATACAATCCATTTGTATGACAGGACGGGCCAATACCATGGATCCAATACATTTTGATATGTAAAATTGTCAAAATGAGTCGGTTCGCCCCGACCCGTCTCCCGACCCTCCTCAACTCGCTACCAAACGAGGCGGGATGGACTAGCCTGCCAGTTGGCGGATTGAGAAAATTTCAAACTAACCCAATCTATTTACATGATGAAATGGGCCAACCCGATGAACTTGATCCATTTTGATAACTCTAATTAATAATAGTTGATAGACAAACAGGCTGATAGATTAGGCTAGTCCTTAAAAAAAAATTTGTACAAGCAAATCAAACCAAACTTTAACCCTGTACAGAACTTATTTATAGATTAGACCAGATCAAATATTTTCAAACGTAGACTTAAGGTATGTTTGGAAGAGCTTATCTACAGTTTATATTTAAGCTTATCTTATAATATAAGTATTTTAGATAAAAAATTTAGGTATTTATTTAAACTTATGAAAATAATTTATGATCATTCAATAAATCCATTTGAGTTTATTTTAATAAGTTTCATTGAGAAGCTTATCAAAAAGAATTTATTAAAACTTATAAATATAAATACTTAATTAAACTGTTTCTCCCAACGGCCCTTAATCTATAAAAATGCTTCTTTATCTAAGTGAGATCACCCAAATGTTTGGAAGGATCATGATGGACACAAGTTGCTTCAGGACAGACATAAACTCTTTTCTTCACCTCCTTGCCAGATCTCTGCCTCAGGTTTCTGAGATAATTATTTTTCTTGTTCCGAGTTTGACATTCTTCGAAGGATTCATTTTTTTTTTTCTTTGTTGGTCGATTTGGAGGTACTGTTTGATTGTCAAAATAAGATACACTGCCTTCTACAGCTGTTAAATGGACAATTTTGCCCGAACCAATCATTAATGGAACATTTCGTAGAAATATATGAATTGTCAAAATGACAGTCCAAATTCTGATGTGACTGGTCTATAACGGGCTGACCCGTGAATTAAATCTGTTTTAAAAATCATTTTAACTTTAATTTCTTAACTCAATAATAATTTTAGACTCAAAAGATTTTAAAAATCACATTTATACTTATTCTCAAGGTTAAAAAAACTTGTAAATAAAAAAAAAACTTAAAGACATATCAAGTTTTGTACTATAAATAATTTTATAATATATCGATTTCATATATAATCAATAAAATATAAAATTACACATATAAAAAAACTAAAGATATATAAGTGGGTGTATAATTATGTGTTATTAAGTAAGTATATAAATAAATGATTAAAAAAATAAATACAGATTAGTTTGCAGACAATTGGGTCTGCTCGCGGCAGACATCAATTTGAAAGGTTCCGGCCGAAATTTTTTCACGGACTAATAATAAAATTTAAGTATTTCGTGTGTTAAAACCTTGAAAATATGAAAATTTCCCAATAAGTTCATGTACTACTTTTGTAAAATATCGTTGTACACATGCGTTCAAATATTATTGAGAAATATACAAAATCATGAAAATTCTCATATGCTCGTCAAAGGAAATTTCTGGGATGTCACATAACTATATTGTCTCGTTATTCAAAATTTATCATAATATTTTAAATTCATACCAATTATTATTAATTTTTATCTTATTTTACTTTTCTCAAATTTTAATATATAAATGACTTATGATTTATATCAAACAATACCAATTTGAAAGAAAATTTATAGAAAATAAATTCAATTTAACAAGTTTCCAAAGTATAATTAGATTTACCATATATCTTTTTAATATTTTTGTTAATATTATCAAAGTGTTATATATTATATACTAATTCCTTTTATATTTATTTGAAAATATGATTATCCCTCAAATATTTCCAAAAACATAATTAGAAAATTTTAGACTTTCTTTAAAAAATTATGGAATATTACAAATTATGTCTATCATTCTCCAACCTGTCACAAATATAACCAAAAGAAAAAAATTACCAAAAAAGTGGGAAAATAGAGAATTGAAATCCATCCTAAATAACTTTCTCACTTTGATTAATTTCCAAAGAAAAAGGTGGATAAATCTTCCAAGCATCATATATAATTGTTGTCTGTGTGTTTGCCTGCTTCATTGCATAACCAGCCTACAGTTGTTGTTCGTGGTTCTGGTGGAACAAATGGCTACCATCACAGATATCCTTCAACAACTTCAAACGAAGCCCTTCGGCACAACTGTTGCACTGGGATTTTTCTCTCTTTTGTTTTTCTTCTTCGTCGTCAAATGGTTGAACAGCTTTCTGAGAAATAATCACTCTAAACTTCCAGCAGTACCAGGTATATATTAATTAATTCTTGTTGCTTTAGATTAGAATTAGATTGTTGTCGTCTTATGATGGAAGTGGAGAGTTAATAAAACGATGATGTTTGATTTGCAGAGGTACCTGGGCTACCGGTGGTCGGGAATCTTCTGCAATTGAAGGAGAAGAAACCATACAAAACGTTCACGCAGTGGGCAGAGAAGCATGGGCCAATTTATTCAATAAGAACAGGGGCTTCGTCTCTCATTGTTATCAACTCCGCCGATCTCGCCAAAGAGGTCGGTTACGCTTCCCTACTTTCTGGATGCTCCTCTTTGAATTTTGCATCCTCCACTTACCCACTAGCTAATAAGTTCAATTTTCTTTAATTTCTTTCCGGTATAAATTTTAAAATTAAAAGAAAATAAAGCAAGGGTTTAGATTTATTACTTACAATTTATTTATTATAAGGACTATCTAATTATCTTAAAATAATAATATGTGTTATGTCTGAATTGTGTAAGAATTTTTTGAAACAAAAAATGTGGATATTTAAAATGTGTATGTTGATTTTATTTTATTTTATTTTTTTATAAATTAGTAACAGATTAAAGAATGTGTTTCCTTTAAAAGTGTAAGTAGGCATCCTTAAATTTGGACAGTTCATCTGACATTCTTCTCAAATGTCGACTGCTTTTCCGTTCAATTAAAGACATTTGGTTTTGAGGCGTTAAGCCATTACTTTATTGTTTGGATTTTCCACAATAAAAAAGTGAGAATTATTTTCATCCAAACGTTTTTTTAGCTTATAATCCAAATGAGAGTTTGATAGGAGCCAAACATCCTAAAAAAATTCTTCGATGGGAATAGAAAAATAAAAGAAAAATATTCTATCTGTTTTTAAAGTTTCATAATCTTCTTTAATTTTAAAATGTATATATAACTCATTTAAATTTTGAATTTTGCTACATTTTTTTCCGGTTTAAGTGCTTTTTGTTTGTCAGTCATGATGTTTTTTGTTTTTTTTGTTTATAGTTGGTTAAAAAATGTTTATAACAAAAAAAAAATATTAAATTTACCTCTACTTTCATCATATAAACACATGAATTCATTTAAATAACCCATTTTTTTTACATTGAAAAATCTTTTCAATTATTTTTTACCACATCTTCAAGTGTTAATATTGACTTTGAAAGTAAAATTATTCGCAATAACGATCATTTTGTTACCATCTAATTTTATTAAGCAAGAAAATTTGAATAAAAAAATGGATTACAACAAAAAAAATATTTTTATTATATAAAAAAAGTAAAGCATATATAATATAATAAACCTCCAACATTGTGTTCATACACAAAGAAATTAACCAAAAAAAAAAGACTCATATGTGAAAAATACTTAAAAAATTCTTATTCACACATAATAAATAAATAAATAAAATATACATTTAGCAAATAACTCAGAAAAATTGTAAGCAAATAAAAAAAATTGGTGTCTTAAACAAAATAAAAAGTATAAATATAATAAATAAAATACAACAATTTGGAGAAAGAAAAAGAAGTGATAGTAAATTGGAAAATTATAATCTCATTTTCAATAACAAATTAACCTAGATTTTCTGCAATAAAAAATTTATCGATTAAAAATGATATCTTCTTCAAATTTTGGTGTTTGTGGTTGTGGCATGTGTTCATGCAAGGCACATCTCATTAATTAGAAACCTTTGTATCAAAGAAAAGTTTGAGACTTAATGGTGGTCTTCTATAATGTTTATTATGGTTGTTTCAGGCGATGGTAACCAGATTTTCATCCATTTCAACGAGAAAGTTATCAAATGCACTGAAGATATTAACATTTGATAAATGTATGGTTGCTACAAGTGATTACAATGATTTTCACAAAACAGTCAAAAGACATATACTTTCAAATGTTCTAGGAGCCAATGCTCAGGTTAGTTACTTCCCCATTTCCCTGTCTCTCTGTGTATGTGTATATACAATTCCAGGCTCTTCATTCTACTTACTTTCAATATTCAGAAGCGACACCGTTTGCACAGAGAAGCCATGAGGGAAAATATGTCAAGGCAGTTCAATGAACATGTGAAGACTTCACCTGATCAGGCTGTAAACTTTAGGACTATCTTTGAATCTGAACTTTTTGGTTTGGCAGTGAAACAAGTAAGTTTGTCCTTCTCAAACAAGATATTTCTGAGAATAGAGTAACAAAAACGAGACTGAGTGAATTTGCAGGCTCTGGGAACTAAGGTAGAATCAATTTATGTGGAGGATCTTGGGAAGACATTGTCAAGAAAGGAGATCTTTAAGGTTCTGGTGGCTGACATGATGAAGGGTGCAATTGAGGTGGATTGGCGAGACTTTTTCCCATACTTGAGATGGATTCCAAATACTAACATGGAAATGAAAATCCAGCGAATGTCCTTCTATAGGAAGGTAGTGATGAAGGCTTTGATCGACCAACAGAAGCAGCGAATCGCCTCTGGAAAGGTATGTTTTCTTTGTGTTAATAATGGAAGATTTGAACAAATCTTGTAAGACATGTTTGTTTTGGATGCAGGAACTGAATTGCTACATTGACTACCTGTTATCTGAAGCCAAAGAACTGACAGAAGAACAACTTATCATGCTGCTTTGGGAGACCATTATTGAGACATCAGACACTACATTAATAACAACTGAGTGGGCTATGTATGAACTTGCTAAGCACAAGAGCAAGCAGGTTAATCTAATCTGGACCTCGAGTTTAATCATTTCTTCCATTCTTCTTGCCAATTTCAATTACTGAATTCCATTTTTTTATGACAGGACCGTCTCTATCAGGAACTACAAGATGTCTGTGGAAATGAGAAGATTACAGAGGACCAATTATCAAAGCTACCATACTTATCAGCTGTTTTCCATGAAACCTTGAGGAAATATAGCCCAGCTCCAATTGTCCCAGTGAGATACGCCCACGAAGATACCCAAGTTGGAGGATATCACATTCCTGCAGGGAGCGAGGTACGTGGTACTCAAATTTCTTTCTTCTTTTTGTATTTGTATTTGATTGCCAATTTTAACGGCTTCACATTGAACAGATTGCAATAAATATCTATGGATGTAACATGGACAAGAAGCGGTGGGAGAATCCTCAGCAGTGGATGCCGGAGAGGTTTCTCGGCGAGAAATATGACCCCATGGATTTGTACAAGACCATGGCATTTGGAGGAGGGAAGAGGGTATGTGCAGGCTCTCTTCAAGCAATGTTGATAGCTTGCACCGCAATTGGCAGGTTAGTGCAAGAGTTTGAGTGGAAGCTGAAAGAAGGAGAAGAAGAGAATGTGGATACAATGGGCCTTACCACCCACAAGCTCCATCCCCTGCAGGTTCTGGTCAAACCAAGAAATTAATTGGGACCTCTTGAACCTGCCATGTTCTGTAATGTGAACAACTAATGTGGAATTTTCCAGTAGAATAAGGGCCAAAGACAGACTAGTGTTTTATATGTGCCTTCAATTTTCTGATATTAATTATCCTATCAACTATGAAACTAAAATTTCAGACAGTTCTCTATTTTAAATAAATAAATAAATATATATATATATATATATATTGATTTGGGAATTGGGAAGTAATGCCATGTCGAAGTAAATAAGCCAAATCAGATTGTCTGCTAAAAAGTTGATGGAAAGTTGACAGTGAGACCTGCTTTGAAAGATCAGAATGTCATTGAAAGCCATTTTAAGTGTGAATGTTCTTGTTTCTTTTTTTTTTTTTTATAAAAATATGCAACAAGTGATTATTTCCACAACCAATTTATCAATACCACAACTCATTTGATATAAAGATTCATATATAGACTATAACTACCTCTTAATCAAATATACTAACATTCAAGATTCATAAATAATAAACATCATTTTATTTTTCTTGGAAAATAAAAATATTTAAATTTATTATAAGTTTTTAATGTGACAGTTAAAATATGATTTCTCTTTATATGTGCTTTACTATTTTTGTGATTCTTGTCTTTACATATAGTTTAAATGGAAAAGTGCGTAAAAAGGAGCAAATCCTGCTGTAGCTGCTGCTAATACAAATTTGGGTGGCAAATGACTTCTTAGAAAAAATAATAATAATAATAATAGCTGTAAAAGACTTGCTTGGGCAAAGGGCTTTGTGGGTTGCCCACTGATATGATGGAGGTTGGACTTCTTTTTTTGTCCCCTTTTTTGACGTTAGCTTAAACGGATTTGGATTCGTGTGGGCTTGCTCAGTCGGTTATGGGCAGACCGTGGGTTTATCCATGTTTTTAAAAAGAAAAAATCCTTCCTTTTCAAATAAGCTTATAATTGTAATAAACAAGCCAAAGCAATGAATCCATTGTCTAAGATAATACTTATTCGGAATTAGTCCATTCCTCATTTTTTAAAAAATTGAAGCAAAATGAGTATAGTTGAAGCATCTCCATTAACTGAAGCAGTAACTGTCGTTGATCATGGTGGTTATGAAATCTGTTTTTGTGATTGTTTCCTGTGTTCTTAGGGTTGGTTTTGTTAGCCCCAAGACTCTAAATGATTAATTTTGATAATGACAAATGACAAATAGTAAGTATATATGTTCCAATAACAATGCATGCTCTTGTGCTTTATCATATACAATGTGCTTAGTGTTATATCATTTACAAGTGTTAATAGCCATGCTATGCTATGGTTAATAAATATATATATGATAAAATTATAATACGTTCTCTTGTGTTATTTGTTTTAATTACATATTTGAATTATATATTATGATTAATTAGATTAGACAAACTATATGGATTGCAAAGTTTATATTTATTTTAAAGGATTTTCCAAAGAAAAGAGAGCGAATATTAGAGTCAAGTATTGATAATTCTTATCTTGTTCTTCTTTAGAAGATAGTAAAAAAAGAAGAGTTGTTCAAAGTTTTGAAAGTTTAGAAGATTGAAGCTTTGGATACTTCGATATTTAAAGAAATGCCTTAGGTCTTCATTGGGTATAATCTTTTCTTTTAGGGTTAGACATTTTTCTTAAATAGAATTTTTTGTGAAAACATAAAGGTATTAGATTATTTGAATTTAGCTCATTTATTTTCAAATTACTTTTGGAAGGTTTGCTTCAAGATTTTGCTAAAAAAACTTTTGAAACATTTTCAACAAAAATATTTTAAGATGTTCTTTCATGATTTATTAAATTGTTTAAACTTGGAAATATGTTTTTGTATTTGAAATATTTCACCAAAAAAATTTCAATTTGATCTTAAATGACTTATGATATACCTTAAACTTGGAATTATATTTTTGGATTGAAATATAAGCTTTAAAATGATTTTAAATGGTGTTGAAATGAATTTAAAAATTTCAAATTCAAAATCTATAAATTGTTAGATAAAATATCTTAATTATTCTAATTGGAAGAGTACAATTGCCATAATTATTGTTTTGAAATAGCGATTTTAATGTGCATTAACTATTCCTTAATATTGTCTTAGGAAACAGGTTAAAAAAATGCGACTACACTTAAACATAATTTTCTTTTTGTGATAATAGGAGTGATAAATCATTTAATATATGTACATAATGTCCTGAATTCAAATCTGAAATAACGAAGAGAGAAAAATCTCAAAGTAACACTGGATACCACTTCACTACTAGGGGTACTGGCACTAAAACATAATTTTTATGTTAATGTCCAATCGATTTTTCCAATACAGTAAAACATCTATTTTTATTCCAAGGATAAGGACTTGGATGGATGAAATCTAAAAATTTTGACTCATATTCATTCAAATTATCTATATCAATTCTTATTTTAACTCACCTATAAGGCCGTAACTATTTATCAAAATTTTTTGAATAAATGGATTGGAACAATTATTAACTCTACCTAACACAAGTCATGGCGGATATATTTATGCATAACCATTTATCCCTTTATACTTAAGATGAAAATTAGATTAGTTAACCATTTATCTTGCCAAAAAAGACAAATAGAGACTTCATACAACTTTTATCTTATAATCGTTAATTTGATAATTATCATTAATATTAGATTTTTTTTTTTTTGCTATGCATAACTTTAATCTTAACATAACGATTTATAACATCAAATTTGAATTGGTTGAACACGTTTTAATACATGATGCAAGACAATTCAAAATACCCTTTAACTTGTTTTAAATTTTAATTTTTAGTGATAATAGAAGTGACAAACCACTTAATATATATATATAATATTCTGAATTTAAACCTAGGACACTAAATGGGAAAAAAAAATCCTAAAAACAGTATTGAATGTCATTACACCACTAAAGATACTATCAAATACTATTCAACTTGTAACTTGACTAGATTTTTGTAATTGCTTCAACTCTTATTTTGAGATACATTAAAGTGTAGATTATATGATTATTAATTGGTATCAAAAGGAAACTAAGAAGCAAAATGTTAGTTTCTGGCTTTCTTAATGTATGCATTTATTTGTTATAAGTAAAATGTTGTTGAAGGAGAAGTGTTTAATGACTGAAGAACTGATTGTATATTTCTTCGATCAATCACTTAGCTCTTTTTCTTCTTCGGCTATTTCTTTCTTATGATTAAGGTTGATTGCAGCGGCGGAGTTAGACATTTTATATCGAGGGGCTGAGAAAAATTCTTGTATATGCATATCCTTTACATATGCACTAATCAATAAATAGATGAGAAGAAACAATAAAAGCGGCAATAATATTAGTAGTGCACAAAAAAAATGATACTTTAATACAGAAACGAGAGTAAAAAATCTTACACCAATAATGTTATTTTTTTTTTAATTTCTCTCTTGTAATTATTAAGTATATAAAAAGTGATGAGTTATTTTATAGATTTTTTAATTTTTGGAGGGGCTGGACTAAAAAAATTAACTATTTTTATTAAAAAAATATATACTATAATGAGAAAGATTTGAAGTGTTGGGTGCTAAAGCCATCCCACCAACGCATGTAACCTCATCCCGGGTTGATTGGTGATTCTATTATTACATGCAATATTATTATTGTATTAAATTTTATAATTGCAATTTTCTAAAATCTGTTATGTAGTGATTGTATTTTAAGTATTTGTATATAATTTTGTTAATGATAATTATAATTTCAAACCATTCTTATAACAAATAGATACATATAGAAACTAACAAAAATATTTGAGAGCTCATGATTTTTTATAGAAAATGAAATCTTTTGGCCGATAGATTTTTCATACTAATACAAGACAATTCAAAATAAAATACTACAGAAAAATATAATATAAATGTGAAACATATTTTATATGATTATGGATTAAAGCAATGCCAATTTCATATTATTGTTGAAGTTTTGATTTAATTTAATGTATGTAAATGTTATGTAAGTTTGGCCAATTGCATTTGATATTGAAAATTTTTTCAAAGATATAATATTGTGAAATTAGCTATTTATGCCATTAAAGAATAAAGATAGATTAAAATTTTACGAAGGAAGTGAAAATACAATTAAAAATTCAAATTGAAGAACATTGTTATGCATTGGTGGCAACAAAAATAATACTAGTGGTGAGAAAAATATTGCTGGCAGAAATGATAGCTTAAGATAATATAATATGATAACAATACTTACACTACAAGAAAATTCGGATATTCCAACGGAAAATTCCAACGGACGTTGTCCGTTGGAATATTCCTACGGAAATTCCGACAGAACATACTCCGTTGGAAAATTCCGACGGATTTTGCTACGGAGTATTTGTCCGCTGGACTTTTCC
>JANHAO010007650.1:0-20061 GCA_026873985.1 Saraca asoca | reverse complement strand
TTATTATTATTATTATTATTATTATTATTATTATTATTATTATTATTGTTGTTGTTGTTGTTGTTGTTGTTGTTGTTGTTGTTGTGATAATATAATTTCTTTACATCTAATAGACAATTGATGGGAAGTGCATTAGCATTCGTTCCTTTCAAAATTCATACTCTTTTTCATTATAAAACTTCTGGAAAAATTGTTTTCTATATACATACTTGAACAATTAAAAGGTGTGTTTGTACTTATTCCCATGATTCATAGCACAAAATAGAAAGTGATCACAAGACTTATGACTCAAGAGTACTTGTTATATATCGAAAATCTTAAGGTTATTATTGATTTTGATTTCTGGTAAAAAGATTTTGTTTTTATACTCTTTGAATTTGAGAAAATTTATCTTCAAAAGTTTTTTTTATTTGATGAATATGTTATCTTTGAGATCCTTGATTATTTCTAACTAAGAAAATGTATATTACAAATCCCCCAGTTACAATAATTAAAATTATAATTCTTTTCTATGTGATCACTTGAAAACCATCTCGTGGCATATATTGCTATTTTATGTATCATCTATCATTTTTTATTCTTTCTTATTGTAATACTATTATATCATCTATTTGTTTCTAAACATTTTAAATCAATTTTCACAATGTTCTATAATTTCAAAGTTATATTTTCATCAATTATTAAATGTTATGTGGTTTAAGTTTATTGTTGGAAAATATCAATTTAAGCATTTAATTGTGGTTTAAAACTCAAATGCAATATAAAAGAAAAATTAAAAAAAATGAGAAAATAGAAATAAAGTAAAAGGAATAGTTGTGCAAAACATATCAAAGATTATTAGAACAATTGATACATGGGTTATTTGCCTATTAGTTATAGATATATTTTTTGGCTATGCTTACCTTAGTCAATCCCTTAATTTTTCATGTTCAATAATTTATTATCATAGTAGTTAATGATATCTATTTTTTCACGTGCTATATTGCATGTCTTCAAGTTATGAATTCTTATGACATTGTTTATACCTAATTAAAATTTAAATTATTTTACAATATTTTATTGAACCTAATGTTTAAAAGTCACAACATTGTCTCTTTATAATGTTACCTAAAAAAAATACTTTGATGGAAAAAAAAAGATGTGATATCTATATTATAAATATCTCATACTTTTTTAATTATTGATATAGTTTATAGATTTTATGAAGATTGTTTAATTTATTGAAATTTTTGACTAAATATTAATTAATTTATTTCTTTACGATCTAATATTTTCATGAAAAGAATTATATGAGAGATTAAGTACATGTGAGATTCCTAATTCAAAGACTTTAAAGATCTAATAATAAACTAAAACTCAAACTAGAAAAGAAAAAATTTAAGTTGATTTCTTTTGTCTCTTATTATTTTTAATATTGAATATTTATTACTTTTGATATTAGATATTTTTCTTTTTCTACACCGTTTTGTTAATCTTTATGAAATAAATATATTATATTATTTTCATGTTTTAAATATGCTTCTAAAATAGAAATATTAAAGAAAAATAAATTTCAAAATATTTTCAATTATTTTCATGTTTTATTTGTCCTAAAGTATCAATAAGAATGGATAAAAAATATTTAATTATTTTGTATTTGTAGCTGTATAAAGATATTGATTAAAAACATGTTATTCCTATAAACTTATAATCGATTCTTTGAAGTGAATATGATAGCATATAAATAATTTTGATACTCAATTTCATAAAGTATATGTCTTGTTTATGAAAAATTTATATATCACATAACTTGAAGTTAATATAATAGTTAATAAAGATTTTAATATTCCATTATCAAAAGTAAATATGTAACATATTTTTATACACTAATCCTTAGAGTGAATGTAATGGGAGATAAAGACTTTAAATAATGCCTAAATAAGTATTCCAATCAAAATTGTTATAATAGTATATCTTACCACTTAAAGTGGAAAATGATGAAGACAAATTATGAGAATTGTTTACGTACCTGTCACGTTGAGAAATCTTGTTTGTGTTCTTTCACATTATTTGCAATATTTCTTATATTTTGATTTAATCAATATGTACTATATAATATAAATATAACTGAGACAAAGTCATAGGAGACCAGAAGGTCATTTATCTATTTGGCATGACTGGATAGGGCATTCTAGATCAATATTGATGTGAGAAATCATTTAAATTCACACAATTATCTATTAAAAAACCAAAAGTTTCTTCAATCTATTGAATTTATTATATTACTTATTTTCAAAGCAAAGTACTTATTAAGCTATCACCGGTTAAAGTTGTGAAATTTCATGTTTTCTATATCATGTGGAACATCTAAATGTGTATAATTTTACTAGATGCAAATAATAAATAATCACATGTGTTCATTATCAACTTATAACTTTGAGTTTGTGAAATTGCTTTCTCAAGGAATTTGATCAAAAGCATAATTTTCATATTATTAGATTAAAGATAATATGTCATGAAAAAGTTAATGATTTTATATCATGAATTTTTACTGTGTCAATTAAAATATTGTTGAACATCCTAAAGGATGTTTATACATGAAATGATTTAGCAGGATAATTTACTTAGTACCCTAAATTATTAGCTACATCATTATTTAAAGAGAATAAGGATTCTTATTTCAATTTATGGGACATACTACTTTATATGTAGTTCACTTGTACACATCAAGCTAATAAATTATAGTTCCTCCTTATAATTAGCATTGGCTAGAGTCAAAATTTTTACATATAGAGAATTTTGAATTTGCAATATATTTTCTATTAGTCCACCATTATACATGAAGATGATCTTGAAGAGAAGTTGAAAATATAAATTTAGGTATGAATTTTATATTTCCAATATCAAGAGGAGAAAATATGTAGTTATGGAAATAATAAAATCACCTAGATTCTCAAACAAAATAATATGAACTTGAAGTTCAAAAAATGATTGATTTACAAATATAACAAATTAATTGCCAAATAGATTACTAACCAAAGAGAACAAATAAATATTATCAACAATAAATGCTCCAATTTGAATTGATGTCTCAAATGGACAATTCCATTATTTTATAGCAAATGAGTTTAAATCATGCTTGAAGTATGATAAACCAATTGGATACAAATGCAAAAATCCTCAAAAGAAAAAGGAAAGGGAACAAATAAACAAAATAACCTTATTGAGGAGTCAAATACTCTTGAAAAGATTTAAGACACAATTAATAACAAATTTCTTGAAAAAGTTCATATACCTTAAATTTGTGGAAATAGATATCTCAATTGACTATATTTTTAATGTGAAAGATGGAACCAAGAGGGAAATAATTATCGACAACATTTTTCATCCCAAATAGCACTATATATTATGAAAGATGATGAGTATCTTGAATTTATGATATATATAATTATTGGACAAAGAGAAATAACATAATTTAGATAAAAATGTAAAATTTAAATTTACCTGTAAAACGAAGAAACACCCAAAAGGTGTTAAGCTAATGAAACACCCAAAAAGTGTGAAGCTAATAAGATACAAATATATAATTGTGTCAAGAAAATGAGAAAATTAAATTGTAAATATAAAACATAATTTGTAGTGCAAAAGTTTTTACAAAATTGTTATTGGCTATAAGACATATATATTTGCATGTGATTAATGCAATTTTTTTTTAGCAATATATCAAGATATTTTTCTTCTCCAATCAAAAGGCATTGAAATGGAACATATATTTCATTATCTTTAAAAAATAAACAATAGTCTTGCAAATTGTTCATTAAGACACTCCCTATTGCAATACTGGAAAACCTGGTTTATATTATTGAAATACGTCGACTTAGAGATATCAAATAATATTATCAAAAGGAAGAGTGCATATACACTATAATCTTTTTTTTTTAACCAAGATTTTGTCCCATTGAATTTTTCTGGTAAAGTTTTTAATGAGACAATATCCCATTGTATATTACAAAAAATAATATATTTTTTTCACTAATTTTTTTCACGAGGCTTTTCTCAATAAAATTTTAACAAGATATATTCTTTATATAATAGATATCCAAGAAGGAATGTTATGAGCCATTTTTATGGATGTCCATATACAACTTCTAAGTCTCTTCACATTCCCTCGTTTGCACAATTCATCTCTCCCCTTAATTTCATCTTCCCATATATATGTAAGTCCATCCTCGTGTTCTTGTACATAAAAGCATAAGTCTATAAATAAAGATTATGAAATTCATCTTAAATAATAGAATGAAATAAGAAAAGCCTTTATTCTATCAATTTCTTCGCATCTTTTTCTTTTAGTTACATATTTTATAATAAACATAAATATTTTGAAATAATTTACAAATTAAAACTCTTTAGATGCTATGACATTTGCTTAATTCTTGGAGTATCAAAATTCTTTAAATATTATCACATCTTTATAAAAAAAAATGGAATATTAAAATTCTTAAAACAATGATACTCAATTCGAGGAATGGGATATAATTTATTAGGCATGTCTGAGATTTTCAACATCTTTATTTTGTTCAACTACAATAAAATATGAAAATGTCGTAGAATAGTTCTTCCAACATTTTCTTTTTGGTATTGCTATCTCACAAACAGTGTAAAGGTTTGATCTTTCAAGTTCCTTTCAATTTTCAAAGCCCATTGTCTCATTTGATTTATCTCACAGTTAATCGAGGGAAAATACTTTTCCCACCACCACCCACGTCCTCCTTTACTCCCTCTCGCATTGCAGTGAGGTTTGAGTATCAGCCATCGTTAATTAAAATAGATAAAAAAAATTGTAAAGACTAAACTTTAGTCAAGAACTATAATAAACTAAAACATCATAAATTTCTACAAACTCAATAAATCAAATAATAGGAAAATTGTGAAAGAATTGCAAAGTTGACACTCAGTCTTTTATCTTACAATACATGAAAGTACTATTTTATTTTATCTATTGTGTAGCATTATAAAGAAACAACTGTATGCTTTTTGAGCATGGCATCCAAGAGAATATGAAAAAGAATTTCAGTTTTAATTAACCATAGACAATATGATAAACAAGCAGTAACTTAATAACAATCAAGATTAGTCTGTTTTGTCTTGATCATGCTTAATGCGAGGCTACAATGTGCCAATTTCTTGGCCATGAAACTGGTTTTAAGAATTTAAAGCCCAGTTGCACCTGAAAAAACCTTCAAATTAATAACGACAGTAGAGGGGCTTACACAACAGTAGCTTCGATGTAGTTGTCTAGGGTTTTATTGGGCTTTGGTCCTATTTACTTACCAGAAAAGAAAAGGCAATAAGCATCATTCAACTATTTTGATGTCAGAAATTCTTTCAACTCTGACGTTTCTGAACTCCTTGGTTTCTTGTTCATCTGCCTCTTTCTTGCTCTGCAAGCGGCGAATCACCCTTGCGGAGTGGGATTTTTATTCTGTGCTTCTATTCTAGCAGCCTTCCGCAATGGAGTGAAACTTCGCCATTGTGCAATTTTTAGAGTCTCTATTTCAAGCATCTATCCGGTTTTCCTTATGATGCTGGTGAAGATTTTGAAGATCTTTGCTAATGTTGAAATGGAGTTTGAAAGCTTGCCACAGAAGCATTCTTCTTGGCTAGTGGGTGTATAATCATCCGCGGCGATCCTTACTCATGGAGGACAGGGTCCATGTGTAATGTTTTTATCTTTGCGGACTTACATGGTGTTCTTCTTTGGCTTCTTGCTTCTTACTTTCATTTATGCAAGGAAAAAAGGCTGAGATGTTTTGTTTGAGAGGTTTGGTTTGTTCTTGTTGCCTGGGTGTATTGTGCTTTGCACGTGATTGGAGGGAGTTGCCCGTGTTGTCCTTATCTTATTCTTGGGTGGTGTTGGTCTTCCTCTACTAGGCTTTAGTACCTCTTGTTTCTTTGTAATGTAAAAAGACAGAGAGAACAAGTTGATGTCATTTTTTGTTTGTGATGGTGATTTTGTTGGTTATTTTGTATAGTGGTCTTCACAGATGACAGGAGTCAGACGATTATATTAGCATGTATGATTCATTTGTTGGTTGGTTTTTTCCAGGTTCCTGCACAGGTTGAAGCCTTGGGTGTGTGGTTTTTTATTTGGGTTCCTGTTTGTCCGGTGTTTGGCTTGGCTTTGTGTCAGTGTAGTTTTCTGATAAAAGAAAAAACAGCTGTATCAACCCACAAACACAAAATTCTAATTCTCTCTCTCTCTCTCTCTCTCTCTCTGTATATATGTGTGTGTGTGTGTGTGTGTGTGTTCATTGAATCTAAAATGCTTAAGGAGAAAATCTAATAAAAAATCAAATGCTCAAATGGTAGACTCTACTGGTAACATGTTGTAGAAGAAACAAAAAATGCAAGAGACTAACAAAACACAAGATAGATAGAGAGAGCATGAACAATATGAAGTGAATTTCTCTCATTCATCCATGCAAGAATGCTTTTTACAATCCAGTATTAATAGGGTTCAAAGTACTATACGTTACATACACTTGATAGTAAAGGAAAATAGAAAGGAGACTAATTCATACAAGTGTAATTTAAACTAATACTATTAAAACACAGATGAACAATGTAAAAACAACCCAAAACAGACATGAATAAATTGTAATTTAAACTATTACTATTAAACCACATATGAGCAATGTAATGGACAAACTGTAATTTAAACAATTAATACTAATTAGATAAACAAAATAAGGAGTTATATTGTCCCCTTGTACCCAATCTGAAGTATTTCACAAGTGCAATAACTAATCAAGAATAAATTACACTCACCTCCCTTGATCTAATTACATCAGCACCATTCTTTTTTCAGAAATATACATTCACATCCCTTTTTTTTTTTTTTTTTTTTTGTGACAGAGTGTAGGTTTAAAATATAGAAACAAAAGAGGTGAATTTATATTTCTAAAAATAGAAAGGTGCAAATGTAATTAAAATAAAACCCAAGAAAGATGAGTGTAATTTGCTCTTAAATCTCATAATCTATTTTGAGCTACGAACATTTATCATAGACTTCCTCACCACATAACACAAGACAAATATACAAGACACCTTCAGATGTACGGATATTTTAAGATCCAAAATTATTTCTACTTACAAATACACTTAATTGGAATGCATCTCAACCTCAAACCATCTTCAGTAAATGGTTATGTGATTAAACATTAGCAGACAAGATATTCAATAACGAGATCATAATCCAATGCTTTGAAATATGAGAATCAGTCCAGCAATTTAAGGACATGATCACAAGAATGCACATAAATTGAGCAATTCGTTGCAAGCAATGCACAAGAGTGTAGATTCTTCAATGAGGAAATAAAGAAACGAGAAAAGCATGCAGCAACAAATACATATAACCTGAACAAAAAAAATTAGTTCTTTCTGTTCGGTGATGGGTATCATGAACAGGAGACAAATTATGTATGCGAATTCAGAATGTTAGAGATGAAAAACTCCAATAAGAGCAGTAAAAAGACACAAGATATTCCTGGAACTCACCAAAAATATTGTGAAGAATTGTGGCTATCATCTATGATGAGAACCATTGAAGTGACCAATAAGCCTGCATTGTTCTGGAAGCAATGAAGATATGACCTGCCCATTAAGTGGGAAAAGCTCACCATCAATTCCACAACCATTATGAGTGTGCTTCCCTGGCTTTATCCTTACAGATTTTACCTGCAACAAAATTGATGACATCATCTAAGCCATGTACAGATGCACCATGAATATAAAGAAGAACAATTATCTTCTATATCCTGCAAAGCACAGCCCAATATGCCAACCAAGAAACAATTGCACAAACAAACCCAAATCCACAGTTCAAAACTAATTGTCTACTTCAGTCATTTTAATGCAGCAAGCAAAAGATTATTATACAGTTACATCCAAGGAGGCTAGTGCATCAAATTACAACCTAATTTTATGATTAAAGCAGTATTTGTTTTCTCAACGTAGAGTTTAGTTATAAAAAGTTGATGGTCCAAAACAACTATTAACCAAAATACCTTGACGTATTCAACATATGGCAGTGAAAGGTGCTGACCCATCTGTAAAAGCAAGAAAAATATCAACAGTCGCTGCCTTCCACTCCCATGAACCAATATCAAATCTAGGGTGTTATCATCAGGCTCAGCTTTGGGAGCCACCACCTGAGAACTCTGGATAGTTCTGCATGAATGGCTGCAAACCAGAATGCCCAGTAATTGTCCTTTTGAAACAACCCATTTTTCTTCATATCCGGGCACCGCCTTTTTGGTTCCTGTTTCTATTTCATTTGAGGGCCCTGGCAATTCAATTGGATTTTCCACATCCACATCCCGAATAGGCTCAACATCCCAGGTTGGACCTGGATCTGACAATGTTGATGCTATGTCCTCTCTATCATTTGCTGTATTATTTCCCCCTGAACATCTAGAGGTATTATGTGTGGTACTCAATCCAGGCCATCCTTTATCAGTCCTTGACTTAGATCTCATCCTTGGCCAATTTGGGGTAGTTAATAAAGGCAGCTGTGGATGAATAACTTCAGGCTCTGCTGTTACATTGTTTCTTCCAGATGAAAGTGCATGAGTGCTACTACAGGTACCAAGGTCTCCTCCAGACATGCAACTTGGGGTCATTATTGAGTCAATACTTGAAAGACTAGATGGTTTAGGTATTCCATCTGTATTCGACCTCCTCCTGATGTCAGTGTACAGATCTGACATGTCAACTACTTCCCCTTTAATTGAAAGATTTCCTTCTCTCTCATCTTTTAAGGCTGGAAGATATTCCACTTCATAGCTGTATTTTGGTAAGCATAAAAACTTGAGAAATCCAGCAACAAAGTAGCGCAGTGGACCAAAGCACTTCTGATATTTCTCCGAGAGTTCCAGCACTGCAACATAAGAAATATATAAAAACATAATCAGAATTAAAAAATGAGCTTTAATCAATGTCATTTGCATAGATCATTATCGGCAACTGCTATAATGCATATTTGAATTAGTCTAAAACCCCAGATTAATTGTCACATATTTTATTGTGCGCAAAAGAATGTAAAATAAAAACCTTCAATATATCCAAAGACTCTACCTTTCAATCAAGCATCTCGTGTCCTAATGTTCGTTGTTTGGTCTTAATGGGGGCCTTAAATAATTTTGCACCTTAAATAATTTTGCATGTGAAGACTTTCACCCTCAAAAGTAAATTATGCCCATAAATTATTGAGGTAGATTCTACTATAAAGGAACTTAAGAGCTAAACAAAATCACTCAAGAGTTGTGGCAACAACATGCAAAAGATAAGTAGTTATCCAAACATTATACCATCAAAAATTCAGGAGATGGGTTATGAATCAAAGAATATTAAAAAGGTTGTACTTAAGGATTTAGCATTGTCTTACCATCACTGACAAAACCATAATATGAGACTGTCAATCCAAAGTGAATTTTACCAGTCTGAGTCCATTCAACAGCAAATACATCTGTAGCAGTGAGACCGCCCTGAGCCAAGAAAAGCAAACAATAGATTCAATGACTGAAAATAACATTTAGATCAATGGAAGATAAATCAAGAGAAAAAGGGTATTGAGCAAAATACAGAAATCTCTTGTGTTGAAATGGAAAATAAAAGTGATAGCTTTTAGATTAAATCAGTTTATTGCTTCTTATAGTTTCACTCAATTTTTAATTAGGTCCTTATTGTTTAAAAGTTTGGAATTGAGTTCTTATTTATTTATATTTTTGTTTCTAATTAGATACTTCCCATCACTTTCCGGCTAAATCTCAATAGTAATTGACACATGTAAACGATGCTTTGTTGATGTAATTTATTGATAGTTAATGAAAAGGTTAAATATCATTTGCCTTTGTGTTTAAAATGACAAATAACATATATAAAATTATGACATTTTACAAAATTATTTTTTTTAGAAGAAAATTTGGAGTGACATACTTCTCAGTCCATAAATTATTGACACGTTGTTGTTGTTGTTCACGTATGTCAATTATATAATAGAGAAATAATAAGAGGTATCCAATTAGAAATAAAAATAAGTGTAAGGATCCAATTCCAAACTTAATTGAATGAAATTATAAAGAGCAACAGAGTAATTTAATCTAGTTTTGACTTTTAGTAGTGAAACTAATGTTTGAACCAAAAACTGTCATATACGAAACATACAAACGATTATGCTCTCACATGTAATTTATTCATTAGTTAAGGCATATGTAGAACAGTGGGAAATACCCTAAAAGGAGAGAGAAAATTGTCATCCCAGAGGATTTGTACACTCTAATGAAGGAATTATAGCAGGATCACTTCTGTGCCAAAATATGCTTGCCACGTTTTGTTCAAGGCAAGAGGCTATCTTTTTTCCATTTTTGCAGCAAATGGGTGTCGCATTTTTTATCTTTTGGTTTCTCTTGATTAAGTTATATTTTATATATATTCTATATTTAAATACTGAAATAAGGGACAAGTGACTAATTTTATTATAAAAAAAACAATGCATACCAATAGAAGGTTTTTAACATACAGATAGAATATATGGCTAAGTCAAGAGCAAATCAAATTATGAAGGTTATCAATGTCCATTAAATCAAAAAGACATTAACATACAGTACATAAACCATGATCTTTGAATTAATCACATGTGCCCCTTGCAAAGGAGTTTGCAGGGAGGAGAAGTCTACCTTTACAATAGCCATTGCTGCAGAAACTGGATCTCTAACTCCAAGAACAGTCCATACAAGTGAATTATCAGAACCAGTGGGGATTATCCCAATTGGTATAGATATTCCTTCCTTTTGATTATCTCTACTAAGAAGGCCATTAAGAACCTGCAGACCGGTCATGTTATTTAGCATGTCGGTTATACAAATCTCTGCATGTGTGAAAGTAAGGAGCAGCATTCCTTCTGCATATAGTTCTACCTCCAGTTCAAGCAAACCATGTTATCAATGGTATTATGATTAATATCATTGACTAAACTCAAATATTTCTCACTCTGTAATTAAAGCAATCTTGTTAGCTAATCTACTTTCCATCTGCGGTAACTATTTTCGTTTAAAATTCTTAGTATAGCAAGTATGAAAGCAGGGTCTTAGCATATATTGCTCATTCTACTCCAACAGAACCAGACCTCAGAGAGAATTTAACCACACTAGTTTGATAAAAGCACCCTTTATTTTCTTCTCTAGTATTATTGTAAAAACGTATTTGACCGGGAGTAGTTTGTGTTTTGACCAGGCCCTTCATTGTGTTTGCTTCCTTCTTCCAACCAAAAGAAAGACTCTTTTTCTCCGACTAAGTAGTGATAACTCTTTGATAGCTGATGTTCTTCACATTTGAAACCAAACTGGACAATTTGTTCTAACATTAGACCTTCTCTTGGTGATTCAGGTGTTTCCCTAATACCTTGATATGTAGAATTTAGTTCCAATTTGTAAGTTTTGTCCTTCATCATTTGTTGAACTTTGTAGTTTTTCCAGGTAAGTACATCTTATCTAATCTCTCTTCTGTTTTTCTAAAAGCATTTCTAACCACAATCACAACAACCTTACAAATGTAAAAGGCCATTATATTAGCAGATGCCAAGAAGTACCTAAATCTATCACATTGAGTGGCTGAGAATAAAATAGGAATAATGAAATATGAGAAAGGAATAATGAGATTAAATGATGATTCATGAAGATCGTAATAATAATGTACAGATGGAAGATTATTATAGAAATAAACAATAAAGAAGGAAACATGATTTAAGGTTTAGTAAAATTGATTTTGTTTAGGCCTAACTTACAGTTGTTTCCTTGTTTCCTATTTTAGTGATCATACTTTTGACTTTAATCCCTAGGTATTTCTATAAATACCCCTGATGTATGATTCAAAGGATATTTAAGCATTTTTTAATAGAAGTATTCAGTTTCTCCCAGTCTATTCTCTCTCTCCCCCCCTTTTCTGCTCTCCCTCTGCCCCTCCCCTTTTCTGGTTCTACATCTTCGAGCTATCACTTTATTTGAAAAAAAAAAAACTAAACTAACAGATAAATGAACGTAATGGGAGAAAACAGATCGTAGATCAAAAGATAGAGGATCCACAGGTTCCTATATGATGCAAAACGGTTGACTGTTGCCCGGTCCAATCATAGAAGCTATCTAAAATTTTGACAGGATACTAAGATTCTTTCAAGTAAAATCATATAATTACCTAGAATTGGTGTTCTGCTTAATATTGTACTCCACTCCTACGAGAGAACCGAGAAAGCAGTAGATAAAAAAACAATAAAAGAAAAATGAAATGGAACAGACAGACACATCTTTTTTAACTATAGATTATTAGTTACTAGTTATGAACCACTCTGGATTGTTAATTACCCTTTTATCACCTTAAAAAATCTAATGACTCCACCATCAGTCCATCACATTTCACTTCATAGATCTTATGTATTACACAACAAGTGGATACTAAGCTTCTTCAGTCTATCTTATTGGGCTTAAATCCAGCCACAGACAACAAACAAGGGGTTTCAGGCAGGAAATACAAAAGTTACACACAAAGAAAGACAAAATCTTAGCACTTGGCAGTTTAAAACAGATGGACAATGAGGCAAGACCAATTAGATCCATAAACTAGCATGTGACTGACCTCATTGATTATCCCATCACCACCAACACATATAATTCCTGAAAGTGAAATCAATTTCAAGATGGAAAATAGGAAAACATATGATAAAAAATTGACGCAGCAATAAGCAAAACTTAGATCATGTGTCAAGATTTATATAAGGTGATTTCACCATCAGGGCAAGTGCTGGTGTCAACACTTGATGCAATTTTTCTAGCATGACCAGCATATGTTGTTTCAACTACCTCCAACCTGAACCCTGCAAGCTGTCAAAAGTTCATTTCTCTGGTATAAGTAAAGATGCACATGATCCTTGACTATTGTATGCAATGTATATAAAATATTCTAGTATATTAGGCAATAAGGTTCAATTAGCGCAATCAAAATTTACATAACTGAAAGACAAGAATAAAAACAAACAGGTAACAAATATGTTGCCAGAATATGAAAAGAAACACATAGCAACACTTCCGTGGATAACAATCCTTTCTAACTTGTTTTCAAGATGACGGCATATATTGCAGAGTTGCAAACCATCACAACAATGAGCACAATAAGAAGCATATGCAACTTACCTAATACAAGGCAAACAGAGGACATACCTTAAATATTGGTTCCACAATACCATGGAAAACTTTATTTGAACGGCCTCGACCTGAGCAAGGGTTTAATATCACTAGCATCTTAGGTGGAGTTTTACATCTAAAGAGCAATTCTGGAGGGCTGTCAGTACGAAGTAATTCTGAGGATGCTTGCTTCTTTGAAGATATTGAAGGATGATGAAGGCAATTCACATAACACTGCTGATCCGCAAATCCACGAACCCATTGAATTGTCTCTTCTGTGCTAGAAGCCACAAAACAGAAGTCCTTACGAGTTCTACAAGATTTTATAAAACCAGAGAAACCACAGGAAGCCTTTCTCAATGGATATGCATGCACAGTGAAATGTCTTAGACCAATATTATAAGAAACCTGCTTAGAATATAGAACAAAGTTAGTTAGGGTCACTTGTTTTGTTTTTCCAAGGCTTAAAAGAGTATATCACAAAGTCTTGAATCCATTCATTGACAGAGAAGCAATATATTACCGAAACAAAATCATCAAGAGGCAGCACATGGGATCCCCAAACTAGAGCCTTGCTGGTTAGTGTGGCATCCACAGCTTCTTGGTTCGTAATATCACAAATTTGTTCAGAATTACTTGTGTTATTCAAAGTTGTCTTTCTCTCATCTAAAACCAGTTTCCCAGAGAAAACCACATATCCTAACAAATCAGACTTCTCATCCCCCCCTCTTCCACCTCCACCTTCTATGTCCCCAAGAACTTTTGCTGGATCCTGAGCATCTTCACCAATGGCATCAGTGCTTCTCTTCGAAGCCTTCACTTTATCACACTTCTCAGGAAACACAATAGGGGACGAATGCTGGCCACCTGTTGCTATCTGGGAACACAATCCCACACGTTTCAGAGATCGCTGAGGCGTTGTTAGCCGCAATGATGATGCCTTATTATTACTACTCCTATTATTGAGACTACCAGCAATCTTTGGGATGTCTCTCAAACTTGCAATTTTGCAAATCCGCGACCGGTAATAAAAACCCATGACATGCTAAAACAAATGAAGCAGAGTACAAGGAAGCAGCGATGGATGGCACATTGAGTTTGACGTATTAGTGCTTAAATGAAGATTTTTCCTAAATATGATCCAATTGATCAAGCCAATTCACATATTGGTGTTTAGATCAAAATCCGATAATTAGAATTCACCAGTGATAGCAAATTTATATTAAACTGCAGAACTGGAAGCAAAAGAAAGTAAGCTGTAATTTGAAAGAAGACGAAGATGATGAGGTCAAGAGACAGAGGGTAAGAAACTGCTGGTAATAGGATGCTCAACCAAGAGACGAATGGCAAGCCCCAAACACGTATGTATGCGACACAGTTGTCTGATTTGCCACTTTCCATCCATATTCTTCAGGAGCGGTGACACACACCACTGCACACATTACCACACACGCCGTTTTTTTCTCCTTTACTCTTACCAGAAAAATTCGATTCAAATTTAATATTAAACTGTTAAGCAACCTTACTTATTGTATAATATTATAATATATAAATGATATAATTATATTAATAATTATTAAATCTCATCTATTTTATTAATACTATTGAATCTCATTTGTTTCAAGCAAAATAATTTTTTTTTAATATTTATTACTTTTTGTTATAAGTAATTATTAATATTATATAATGATTGTATAGATATTTTGTGATAATGGACTTAATGATTAAAGAAAAATCTTATATTAATATATAAAATGAGATCTAAAAATCTATAATGTTTAGTACATTTGTGAAATGTAAGTTTTTATAAGTTTAAATTTGCATAAAAAAGCAAACTACTCGTACAAGTTTATATAAGCTCGTTTAAGTTTATATTCTATCCAAACTCAAACTCAAATTTTCTATATTCAATGAAAATATTAGATTAAATAATATATCATTTGTGTAAACTCATTTAAGTTCAATGAACTTGAGTTCAAAGTTGAATTCAATTATTCTTAACGAACTCAAGCTTGAGCATGCAAATGTCCAGTTCGACTCATTTGCACTCCTATTTATTATCACAAATTGTTTGAAAGAAAGTTACCACCAAATTACCATTGCTGATGTTGTGGCAATATTGTCATTCTTTTTTTCAATTTTATTTAAATTAACATCATTGTTTAATAGTTATGTTAAATTTAATTGAATGGAATTGAATAAAATGAGAATGGATAAAAAGTTGGTTTGGTAAGTATTATAGAATGAGAATGCCTATAGAATAGCCATTCCATCCATTATGAAAGAAATAAAATGAGTTATTCTATTATTTATGGATTGACATTTTTACACTTTTATCTCTTGTATTTTTTATGTATTCCAAAATTATTATTATATAATAAATAATAAAATAATATCATATTTTCAATATTTTTATTATAAAAGTATTTTGATGATTGTATTTAGAATTCAAAATAAGATATTTTATATTATTTATTATATAAAATTATTTAATATAAAATAAAAATTAATAAATTAGAATTTATAGATATATAAGGAGAGTTATGAAAAAAAGGCTAGCATTCATAAAGAACAAAATAATGTCATCTTATCAATAAGTATTGGAGATTTTTTCTATTAACTTGAGCATTTGAAGTCTTGCATATTTTTTTTTATTTCTTTTAAATATATATTTTATTATTTTTTGTTGTAAGGATATTATTTTAATTGGCGGTATCTTTTTATTCCATTTCATTCCTATAATATTTTATTATGTCAAACATAATTATAGGATAGAATGCTCATTCTATTTCTGAACATCCCAAACATAATTATGGAATGTCTATTTCATTCCATTGCATCCATTTTCATTCTCATTTTATTCCATTCCATCCAACTCAAATATAGCATTAGAATATTACCTAAAGATTTCATATAATTTTAGAATATTTAATGAATTGATTTAAGAGTCGTTTGGTTGGGATAATTAGAGAAGGGAAATGAAGGGTTTTTATTCCCTTTGTGTGTGTTTGGTTAAGAAAAAACTCATTTTTTCCCATTTTCCCTCAAGAGGTTTACCTAAAATCAGTTTGATTTTAATATAATTTCTCTCAACATCCTAAAGTTTTTTATTTCCCCATTTTGGGTTTTAGGTCTCTTAACATATCTCTACCACCACCATCATCATCATCATTATCAACAATAACAACAATAATAACAAAAATAAAATGATATATTAATAAAAATGATAATAAATAAAAAATAAAATAATAGTAATAAAAATAAGAATAATATAAAATAAAATAGTAATAAAAATAATTAATAATAATAATAATAATTATTATTATTATTGTTATTCTTTCCTTTCCCTAAGTGAACTAAATAACAACAAAGAGAATTAGGAGGAACTTGATTCTCTTTCTTATTTGAACTAAAGAGATTAGATAATTATAAACTATTCCTTTCTTTTCCCTATATTTTCTTCTGATGATTCCTTTGCCTCTCTCCAGTTTGAACCAAATGATCTCTTAATGATTGAAGGACAAATTACACTCATCCATCTATTTAATTTAATTACACTCAGACCCTTCTAATTTTAACAATATATATATTCATCTTCTTTATTTTTTATAAAACAAGAGAGATAAGTGTAGGTTTAAAATAAAGAGAAAGAGACATTGTTGTATATGAAAAAGGAAGCTTAGTGTATAATTTTTAAAATAGAAGGGTATGAATATAATTAGACTAAATATCAAAAGTGGTAAGTGTTATTTGTTCATAATTTAATTATAATATATTTCAAAAGTGAAAATGTTTCATTTTTACCTTTTAAACCAATGTTTGCAACTCAGATCAAACCAGTCAGTCAAACTGACAACTAATATGTATAACAATTTGATTCAATTATAAAATTATTTTTGTGATTAAATCAATTTGATCTGGTCAAAATTAGAAATTGGTTGACTTTTTTTTTTATAATTTACCTTCAAATTATTATTTTTTTAATTGTAACATAAGTTTTTGAAAAACATATCAAATAAATGACTCACAATTATAATATTTTGTTAATGGTTAACTTCTTATAGAACTCATAATGATTTTTATTTGTTATATTTATAATTCTTATGTATTATAAATTATATTATATATCAATAATTTATTATATAATTTAATTTAATATATTTATATTTTAATAATGATGTCTTCACTCTTTAAGTTTAACCATAATCTATTGATTTTATTAGTCAAACTAATCAAATCATAATCTGATAATATTTTTGATTCAATGCTTGATTTAATTTTTAAAATATTACTTTAAACCATAAACTCCTCTTAGTTTTTTTTTTCCCCCTGAATTACAAGAACTTCTATTCAAATCATAACAGGTAAAACACTTTAATTCAAATTATATTATGAATGTTAAAATTGGGTGGAATTATTGACATTTATTTTTATCAATCTACACCCTATTTTTATAATAATTTACTAATCTAGCTTTATTCATGTATCTCACTTTTTAAAGTCAATATACAATAGTTTAATTATCAATTCACACTTTTCATTATTTTACTCCTCGCCAGTTTTTTCTTTCATCTTTTATATGATTCATTTCCGATTAATTAAATATTGTTTTACATTAAATGTAAAATAAACTTTTAAAACATTTATATAACCTCCATTAAATACTAGAAATTAGAACTTAAACAATGATTTAAAGTTAAGACACTTAATAAAAAATATTTATATGAGATAAATAAATTATTATCAAAAAGTTTATATATCTTTAAATTTTTATGTGTAACTTACCCATATAAAAAAAATGTGATACCACGTCATTTTTTAATGTTAGTTTTAATTAAATTTTCAGTGATTTTAATTTTGCCTATGCTTGCTTTCAATTAAAAATACCCACATATAAAACATAAGGTTGATATTCTATCACATCTCTAAGCAATTAAAATCCCCCACATTAGGTCACCTTTTAAATTGATAATTGAGCATTATTTCCATTTTAGGGTATTTATGTGATTTTAATATAAATCGTTTATACGATGCAAGTAAAAAAGTACATAGTTATGATATTTGTATTTTTATTTTTACATCTATATAAGATAGTGCATTAAGACCCTTTCGAATTAGGAGAAAAATCCTTATGTCAATTCAGAAAAAATATACTTACTTGTGTTATTTTGCTTAGAATGATGTTCAAAAGGAGTATATTTGGTGACTCGGGTGGGCATTATGATATAGGTTAAGTATCAGAGTGTGATAGCACAGAAACTTCCCCTACACATTCAAAACTATGTGATAAGATATATATTAAAAAAATAAAATTGTTTCTATCATCATTTTAAAAAGTCACTTCTCGATGTGGTATGTTCTTTGAGACTGGACATACACTAATACTTTAACTACACACTCATGTTTGCTTGCAGATATGTTATATATAGGATTTTGGTTGTATGGATAATAAAATTCTCAATGCCTTATTTATTTATCTGTGGTTCGAATTTATTAGAAGGTTGACATATTAGTTAAGAATTAACGACAGATGCTGTACGATTTTAATTAGAGAACTACTAACACCAGCCTCAAACAAGTTGAAGCGGGAGGACTCCTTTTCCTTCATTATTTGAAGCAAGTGCCTCTTCACCTAATCTTCCAACCAAAGCGTTCACTTTATGATGATAATTCAGATTTAGACGTTGGGTTTATCTACTGCCAAAAGATGGTAATAATTCAAATAAATTCAATTTAAATTTGAATAATAATCGTATCATATCAAATCAATTTGTTTATTAAACATATTAACATGAGTTAGTCTGTCTAACCCATTTAATAACTTTAATTACCAAAATTTATATTATAATTTCATCCACCACATTTAATTACTTATAACGATGGCATACTATAAGTATTTTAATTATTGATTTGATCCTTAATTGAATTTTATTATCATTTTATTTAAACTTTAATTTTATTTTTATTATATAATTAATTATAATTCAGTTATTAATTATTACTCAAATAATGTTTTTAAAATTCTAGCATAAATCGTTAAATAGGTTAATGTGTAAATCTATTTAATTTTAAGACAATCCTAATTCGACTCATTTATTATTCGTATTAAATATGTTGATCTGTTTATAACTTGAACCTGTACAAACTCAATCTAAATTTGTGTAAGTGTCTAGTGGTCGTGTCAAAATATTGGATAATGTAAAAAATTATCACCCCTGGTTGACTCCCACACTCTTAATCATGTCTTCTTGTTCTTATCATTCTGCTAATTAATCATTATCAGTCCCTTGCAAAGCCTTGCAAATGCTTTGGATTAGACTATAGAGCTTATACACCCTTCTTTCTTCATCTTCTTCTTCTTTTCCATGTCACTTATCTAATCAGGGAACAAGGAAAGTTGAATCATTTGCCAGAAAGGTTGAGGAACTAAAATTAACGATGGAAACAATCCCTAAATAAAGTGATGTACTCAATGAAGGTGATTTATAAGTGATCACATGATACTCACTCACCCAAGAGAAAAAACATGATATGTAGATGATGCTCCGTTATCTATTCAAACCGAGATGGAGAGGGGGAGTTTAATCGCTCCATGAATAAAGTTGGAGTTGTGCAATTGCCAACTTTTTCAAATTAGGGATATTCTATACATAACGCACTACAAGAAAATTACGATTTTGCAACGAAAATTCCAACGGATTTGAGTCCGTTGGAAAATTCCAATTGAAATTCAAACGGACACAAATCCGTTGGAATATTTCAACAGATATTGCAACGGATTAGTATTCCGTTTGAATATCTGTTGGAATATCCGTTAGAATATCAAAAAACTCTAGTTTTTAATTTTTTT
>JANHAO010007649.1:0-19967 GCA_026873985.1 Saraca asoca | reverse complement strand
AAGGCAGTTCCATCCAATCAGAGTTTTGTTTTACTCACGTGTGGATACCGTAGAGACACGGATCTATTGTTCTGTGTTCGTGATTTTGCATCAAGGTGTAACCTTTGTTTGTGTTCATTGGATCAAGCTGAAACATTGCATCAAGCTGCAGCATCATAGGAGAGCGAGGAGTGATCAAACGTGTTGCTGTTTTCTGGATCAAAACTGCAACACCAAGAGGGACGTGATCTGTGTTGCTGCACTCTGCAATAAATGCAACACGAAAAGGTAACTTTCTAGACCAACTGGTTTATATTATGCACATGGATCCGTGGCTGGGTTTCAAAATTTTTAAATTTCTGCTGTGCTTGCTACCCGAAACCCAACAATATTTATGTTTCTAGTCTTATGTTGCTGATATTCTCCTTAAAAAATAATGTTATTTGCCCTATGATTAAGACAAAGCATATATTGTTTACATACGAAGGATTTTGATGATGCCTTTTTTTTTGTGATGGGCATATAGATCCATTGTGACAAATGTCGAGGTCATCTTGGCTTGTCTTAAAGATTGTATGTTAAAAAGGTGCTCAAAAAGTTCAATATGTTTTGTGTGCTCTCTAAGTATTGCACCCTTCTAAATGAGTGAGATTCTTTCTAAAGCCCAGTGTCCTTACTATAATGATAAATCAATATGGATCTCATATGCTGCTATTGTTGGTAGCCTATTGTATGCTGAAATATATACACATCTTGATATTGCTTATATGTTTTGTGTACTTAAGACATACTTGAGTGATCTAAGTTAGAAATATTGGAGTGCTATAAAGAAAGTTATAGAGTACCTGTAGAGGCTACTTGGACTTTAATTTTTTGAATTATCCAGATGATCGAAAGTTAATATCTAGATACATCTTTATGATGACAAAAGGAGTTGTACCATAGAAACTATTTTGTAGTCAATTACAGCAACCTCTACTATGGAGGCAAAGTATGTCACATGTTGTGAAGCCACTTGTAAGGTTATTTGGTTTAGGAATATGATATCTGGATTCAAAGTTGTAAAAAGCATTTCTAGGACCTTAACCATATGTTGCAGTAGTGTTGCCATAATGAACTTCTCTCAAAATAATAATGAAAGGACTACCCATACAAGTATTTTGATATTAAGTGTCAGTTTGTTAGAGAGAATACATGCAAGCATCATATATGTTGCCACAAATCTTGTGCTTATGAATCCACTAATCAAAGGCTTAGGTGTAAAATTGTTTATGGATAAACGACTAGAATGAGTTTGGCTAAGCCTTTTCATGTTGAAGGTTAGTGGGAGTTTCATGTTTTTTATTGAAACGATGAACTAGAGTTATTGATTATCTCAAGATGAATGAAATACTAATGATATTGCAAGATGTTTCATATATATGTATATATGATGTTATTGATTTGCACATTTGTTTATAACATATCGATGGAGACATTTAGACCCTGTCTCATTATTGTATTAAGATTTATTCTCGTTTGGGCATCTTGTGTGGATGTATAAACCATTTTGTAAAGATATACATATTATTACATTTTGATTTGTATGTCTGATTTCTCACACATTCCACATTATGCTTCCTGGTCATTGAAATATAAGTATTCAAAATATGTGTGATACTAAAATCCTAACTAGATATGAGGATCTGCATTATTGGATACTTATGATATAGTTGTAATGGTGTTGTGATTATTGTTGACAATCATTTTGTGGCCGCCTATTTTAACTTTTCTCATTTGTTAAACCATGTTGTCCAAGTGAAAGATTGTTAGGATTTTCTATATTGGACTATCATAGTTTAAGTATATATTAAATTGGATTAATTGAATGCCATAATAATTATGTATGATAGCCTAACTAATATGTGATCAAATTATTGGGCCTCACATGACATCTAGACCGATAGTAGACATTAGCCATATAAACCTTATAACTGGGCCTACGATGATGGGATAGTTGGCCTAGTAGAGTTACAGCAAAACACGTCCCTACTTACACTCAAAATAAAGTTGTAGCCACTCTATTGAGGATACAATATAGTTCTCTCTTCCCTTCTCTATTATGGCATGTAAGAAGTGTATCTACTTTAAAGGATTCACTTTGATGGATTTGAATTGAAATATCAGGTACATATGTTTATTGAATTAATTTATTATTTTGTACAAATTTAAATGTTTTGTCACATGATGTATAGATCTGATTATTGATTTATATTTTCTACCAATTGTAACATTCCAATCAACTAGAAGACCATGCCAGTTTTCTCAATATATTATTATGATCAATATTCCTTCATGCAATGTTAGAAAATCCAGATCGATTTGGCCAATTCAACTAGTTGAACCATCATTCGGTGGTCAAAGCAAACTGACTTGACCCTCAAATTTGAAAGACCTAAAAATCCAATTTAACTTAGTGAAGTCCAACAAAAAATTGATTAACCGATCATTGAAAAGACATTATAGATCCCTTTTATTTTATTTTATTTTATTTTATTTTATTGCAACTTTAGTTTCTATATCAATCCAAAACATTTATATACTTAAACCCATAAAAGTCAAATCCAACCCCAATTTCCCTAATCCAAAGTCCCAAAATCTTAAAAACTTAAAAACCTAAGTTCAATGATAAGGAATTAGATTTGAAGTTCAATTTTAATTTTTTTGTATTATGATTTTGTTAAGTAATTTATATTTAAATGTATAGAGTATAAAATAGAGAAATTTTGAATCAAAATTATGTTGGATGATTCTAATTATTGGTAAAATCAATATGCAATTATTATATTTTAAAAATAAACTTATATTAACTAAGTAAATTTAAATTTTTTATATACATATATATAAATATATAATTATATACTTGTAAAAAAAAATATTAATTAGTTCAACTATTTAATTTAATTGATTAAATCGGTTCAACCTCCAGATATCTTGACTTAATCACCAGATTTTAAAATATTACCTCGTGACCATATCAAAATTGCCAAAGCCACCAACTTGGAGATATAAAGATTATTTGACTTTGTTTGTTTCTTGAGGTCAGCACCCACCACCAACTTGGAGATATAAAGATTATTTGACTTTGTTTGTTTCTTAAGGCCAGCACCCACTGCCACTTGATATTGATGCTCCGGCTCTGGCTGTGGTATTTTTGTTATATTTAAATTTTGTTGTCCTCGTAAAAAATGGGATGTCCGATTAGTTTTATTATTTAGCTTGGCTAGGGACATTAACCACGAGCATTCCCAAGTTGTTTTTTATCTTCTTTTTAGAAAAATTTAGCAAGCTCCCTTTTAATTTTGGCATCATTGAATTTTGCTTTCAACCACTTTAAAAAATTATATTAAAAGTTTAAATTATAAACAATCTTAAAATTAATATCTACCATTCATTTAATTATTATTTTTATTTAATTATATTATTTTTTATTTTTTTAAAACAAATATTATAATATTATTAAATGTTGATTTGTCAAGATAGAACGTAAACCAGCCAATACACTACAAAAATAGTGCTATTTATATAACCTTTATATCGACGGTTAAGCTAACCGCCACTATGTTTTAAAAAAATTTTAACAATAGCGACGGTTAATGTGGTAACCACCACTATGTTTTTTATTTGCCAAATGGTGCGTTTGGCATGCAGAAGCATAATTGCATGCAAAAGAACATTGGTTACCCCAATTTCCCTTTTAGTCTTTCTCCGCTAAAAACCTACGCTCTGCTCTTGCTTTACTTTTGCTCGACTTCTTCTCCTTCTAAACTACCCAGCTTTTGCTATCTTTTTTTATCAGCTTCCGTTTGGTTTTTGCTTCCATTTTGCTTGGCTTCATTCTTCATCTTGATGCTAGGCTAAGTGGAGTGCTGTCTAGCCATGTCGTGGTTCTACTCCTTCTTTCAGCTCACAAGGTGCATTAGTTTGCTATAGGAAGGCACCCATCTGCAGCCTAGCAGCTTCCTTTCACCCTACTAGGTTAGAATTTGTGCTACCACTATTGTGTTACCATCGATTTGAGCTACATTTTGGAATCCATTTCAGCTCTTGAAGTAAACAGTAAGTTGGAGTACTAAAGGGTATTATGGTGATTGGAGTTGTCGAACACGAACAATCTTGAGGTAGTTTCATGATTTCATTTAGTCTGTACTTGATTCTTAACTTTTATTTTTATTATCATAATTTTGAAGATGTTAGGTGGATTGGATGTTGTTTTGTCTATTTCATTATTGGTTGTTACTGAAATTGTTAAATTCCAAAGTTGTTGTTGGGCCAGGTCTTCATTTTATTTAAAGAGTTTGAGTCTAGCTTGCATATGGTTGTTTGCTATCTTTTATTTTTTTTTTAATATAAACTAGACATGGTTGAAAGAATTATTTAGAGAGTTTAAGTCTAGCTTGCATATGGTTATTTGCTATCTTTTTTTTTCTAATATAAGTTAGACATGGTTGAAAGAATAATATTTTTTATTTGTTGACTAATTAATGCAATAATATGTGAGATTTGAGTGAATGTTAATAGGAAAATATTAAACAAGAGTTTCTATTGATTGAATTGATTTAAATCTTAAAAATAATATTTTTAAGTAAGCATAAATAATCCAATGAAATAAAATGATTCGATAAGAATCCATACTTAAATGAACATTATTTAACCTAATTGACATGTTGTAAAACAAGTCAAAATCATCACAAATTCATTTCTCTCTCTAAATTATAAAGTTAAAGGATTATATTATAATTACATCTTAGCCCTTCAGGAACAATAAGAAAGTATCCTATTTATTGTACAAAACCTACCACAAATTAGTGTAAAATCATAAAATCTTATTGGAAGTACTCTATAAATAAAATTCTCAATGCATGATAGCATTTTCAAGATAGTTCAAGATAGATAATTCTTGAAACTAATCAAGAAATACATTTATCCTTTGTTTCTGGTATATTAGTAAATAATCTGGTCATGCATGATTACATCCTGCTTCTGTATTGTTATTTGGAAGTAGGCAATGCATTTAGTTTCTACCATTGTAACAGGAGGAGTAAATGATGAGGTTGGTCTCGTTAAGAGTTTGGGATTTTGCTTGATTTAAGCTGTTGGTGTTGGAATTTGATTGGGCATATGGATAAGAAGATAATGATGTGAGTCTTGCTAATTGAATTTTGTTAATTAGAACATATAAATATAACCCAAAATTCTATATTCTTATAGTGAAACAACATGTAGAAGTGACTTAGAGTTGCTGTATTTGTAAGCAAAAGTAGGCATTAGATTTGGGTTGATAGTTACAATGCTTGCATATGGTTGCAAGAGAAGTTTGATATAGAACTCTTTTAGGATAAAGCATATGTTCTGTTGACACCAAAATCTAGTCAATAAGTTAAGTTCAGTGTTACCCCTGGCTGTAACCTAAATGTGACAGAAAATAGTAGAAGAAGGTAGTAAAGAAGAGGAAGAAACAACAACACCAGGAGTTTATCGTGGTTTGGCTAAAACTAGTTTGGCCCCTACGTCCATGATGATCTTTTATTATGCACTACAAGGTTTGGTTTTAGAGGGTATGAATACAGTAATGGAGTTCTCTCTAGGTAAATAGTATTCACTCTCAATACTGGCAGAGTTTCTACATGTATATGTGTTCTCTCTCTCTATATGGTGACCTCCCCCTTCTATTTATAGAAAGGGGGAGGCCTATAAGTGTAATTTCATAAGCAATAAAATGATTACTTCTGCCATATCAGACATTTAATGCTTGGCACTGGATAATTAATGCTGGGCAAATCATTATCAAATTTTGGGGGAGCTGATGTGTAAGTTTGGAGGCTGAGCTGTCAGCAGAAAACGTGTGCCTTGGGTTGCTGACTGGATTTCGTACAAGTATTATTGTTAAAGGGCGAGCTGGAGGTTGAGCGAGCTAATGGCTCTAGCTGGCTTTGTCATCTACATCTGGTCATTCTTCTAGAGGTCATGGGCTTCTCGCTAAAGGGTTGAAAGTCTCTTTAGTGAGCTACACCCTTTCATTTGTGACGTCGCAAGATGCCTCCAGCACATGCCTGACAATCTGGGTCCTTACTCAACGATGTCGAACTCCAGCCTGGACCTCCACCAGTCTAAGTGAGCCTCCAATTGGACCTCAACCCAACCCACAATGTGCTTCTAGAAAATCCCTACAATATAAGCCCCCCAACTCTCAGTTTGCTTAGCAAGCTGGGAGTTGCAGCCAGTGGACAAAGTCTTCACCTATAATTTGCAGGATGACTCAGTCATTATGCTTAGTCTGTCATGTTGTCATTTCTGTGTTTTGGGCTTTCGTTTCCCGTGCTTTAGGCCATGCCCTCCTCTGTGCATTATCTCAGCCATCAACATGGCAGTCTTCATTATTTTTGGGCCATTTGATTCAGAATAGCCGAATATCTCTTGGACTGTCTGATGAAACCACGCGGATTTATATAAGCTTGTGAAGCTCCTCTTTTTGTGAAGTTGTCCAATGGATGCTTTGGTCAAGCACCTCATTCTTTTGATAGTTTGGCTTCTATAGAAGCTTTTTGGGGCATGGGTAGACTGTTGTAGAAGTTTCAGAGACATGGATAGTCTATTGCGTATAACTTCCTTGTACAACTTCTCTCCTTGGTTCTTGGGAAGTTTTGTACAGATCTTGAATTATTTCTTCACGGCTCTTTTGTGAAGTTCAGCCTTGCTAGCCATATTCCTCATCCTTTTTTTAGTTTCTCTATGTTTAGGAAGTTAAGAAATGATCTGCCGGTTGAGGAAGGCTATAAGCAGGAGCAGCCAGGCCAATTCATTTCATCTGATGGGAGTTTGCCTCCTGGGAACTGGCTCTCCTTCCCTCTGCAAGGTTGTTAGGTTTTTGCTTTTGCTTTATCTTTGCATATTAGTTCTTCTGATATAAATCTGCCTCGTTGAAGGAGGTCTTTTAATGTAATTTTGAGCATCATGTTTCTGCCCTTTGTCTTTTTAAGTCCATGCATGGACAGTTTAATTAGCTACTGCTGGCAATGTGATTTACCACTATAAAATTAAGATTCAACAATCATTGTGCAAAGTATTTTATGGGATAATTAGCTTCCATCATAAGAAATTTAAGCCAATTGGCTTTAATCAATAAACTCCCATTTAAAGGATATGTACCACATTGCCAATCAGTCATGCTGGGTCGCACAAGAATTCTGCGTGTGGCTAATGCATTACTTGGATGCGAGGTCTTGAGTTCGTCCGCACAAGAATTCTGTGTCGAGCTAGCACATTACTTGGACACAGCTTGCACAAGAATTCTATGTATAGTTAACGCATTACTTAGACGTGAGGTCTTCATTTCGCCTTCAACCCGCGCAAGAATTCTATATATAGTTAACGCATTACTTGGACGCAAGGTTTGTTCGTGCAAGAATTTTGTATGAGGCTAGCACATTACTTGGACGCTGCTCGTGCAAGAATTCTACGTGTGGCTAATGCATTACTTGGATGCTAGATCATTATTTCGCCCTGACCTATGCAAGAATTCTATGTATGGTTAATGCATTACTTGGACGCAAGGTTTATCTATGCAAGAATTCTGTGCAAGGCAAGCACATTACTTGGATATGGCTAGTGCAAGAATTTTACGTGTAGCTAATGCATTACTTAGACGTGAGATCATTATTTTGCCCCAACCTATGCAAGAGTTCAACCTATGATTAACATATTGCTTGGTCGCAAGGTCTGTCCACGCAAGAATTCTGTGCGGGGCAAGCACATTACTTGGATGTGGCTCGCGCAAGAATTCTATGTGTGGCTAATGCATTACTTGGACATGAGATCATTATTTCACCCTGACTTGCACAAGAATTCTACATATGGTTAATGCATTACTTGGATGCAAGGTCTGTTTGCACAAGAATTCGGTGCAGGGCAAGCACATTACTTAAATGTGGCTCGTGCAAAAATTCTACGTGTGGCTAAAGCATTACTTGGACGTGAGATCATTATTTAGCCCGACCTGCACAAGAATTCTATGTATGGTTAGCACATTACTTGGACACATGGTCTGTCCATGCAAGAATTCTATGTGGGGCTAGCACATTACTTGGACGCGGCTCGTGCAAAAATTCTACGTGTGGGTAACGCATTACTTGGACATGAGATTGAGTTCATCATCATGCCCCAATCCTCAGCGACATTGCAACCTATGATCTCAATGAGCTGTTAGTTCCCTTAATGATTCACACGCGTAACTTTTCGCTTCCTAACGGTGGCTAGTAATTATTATTTTCAACTTGTGGTGCATATACACTGAATCATCATTTATTGGCCACTATTTTCTCTGGACCGTCGAATCGTGGGTCACTGACACTCTTTTGATCCAATGGTAGGGTTGTGATTCTCTTTTAAGACGAGAGTGTTTTCCCTCTCCCTCTCACTTTGCCATTTGAAAACTTTTGGATTTCTGGTGTTCTTTGCCTATCGATTTCTCTGGCCACCATTATAGCTTCTTCGCCAATGGTTTCCAACATCTTCCACCTGTGCTTTCGGCTGTTACCCAAGCTTTCTAGACTTTTCATCTCCAAAAATCATAGTACGCTCCCTCTAACTTTGCATCTTGTGCATTTTTCTTCCTTTATAGGAAATTAGGGACTCGACCTCGCTTGATTAGGAAATTGTTAATGCTGGTGGATAGATATGGCTCAGACACTTAGTCGTTGATTAGGATGGTATAGTCAGGTTGCCAGTAGGTTCTAGGATTCTGGGCACATATTCATATCTTCTGAGATTTTGTTGCCTGTCCAGAGTGTCTCTTCCATTTTCTGGAGTTTAAGTAGTTAGTGTGGTGGCATAGGGTGTGCATGGCCTATAAAATAGGGGGCCATTAGTCCCGATTTCAGTATGGTTCACTCTCAGTGAGCTTATCTGTCTTTTCTTTTCTTTGTGTAGATGGGAGCAAGTCATGCACATTGCTGTCACTTAATTAGGAGTGGGGATGATGAACCAAATTTGCCTAAAGATGCGAGGAACATTCAAGAAGTTGGAAGTGCGACAACAAGTGGAAGGGGGTCACTACAAACCCAATGGCTCATTCGGGATGCACTGAAGGCCAAAGGATGATTTCGGGCGAATGCCCTGACCGTCACATGTTTAAGCATCATATGTCCACTATAAAAGTTCATGATGTTACTTCTGTCATCGAGTCAAACCAGATCCCAAAGGGGTGTAGCATTATGGTCCTTGCTCTAGAGGACTACGCAGCTCATCCTCCTCAAAGCTTCATAACCATTAGCATCCCGCATCTCACCATAGGATTAAAATTCCCCATTCATCCTTCTATTATTGATTTTTTAAATAAAATAAAGCTTAGCCCATTCTAACTAACACCTAACTCATACACTTCTTTGATTTTGTTGACCCTTATTCACAAGGTCAATGGCCTTCCTCCACCATCACCCGAAACCCTCTGCTACTTATACGACCTTAGTTGTGCGAACTCCGAGGATGGGCTTCATTACCTTTTGGCAAGGCAGATGCCTCACAAGGAAATCCTCCCATAGGGAGGTGTGAAGGGGAAGTCCAATGTGAGATGTTACAAGTCTCACTGATTTTACATTTCGTGCCCTTCTCTGAGATATCTTAAAAATTTTGATTTCGTTCTTGTTCCAGGTAGGTGAGCTGGGAATGGATGAATTCCTTTACTCTTTGATATCTGTCTTGGATTGTGACTTATTGTTATGAATTCTGACCTCTCATTCAATTTTACAGATGAAATTGGTAGATAGCCAATGCTCGAGGCTAATGAGTTGGGGGTTCTAGATCGTTTCGCTTCGTCTGAGGATCTTTAGAACGAATTCAGGCTCGACGAAGGTGTTCTCTACTTTTATAGACTCGCCCCTCTAATAAACATCGTTGTGACCAGGGAGATTAGGATTCGCCAATTGACGGAGGTTTGGCCAACAAATTTTCACGACTACAATAAAATTATAGACTTGATTCTCAAAATGCCTCCATCGGATAGCGAAGATGAAGCTCCTTCAAGTTGCGAAGTTGTCTCAACCCAGATCGCTATAGATCAAACCCCAGCTCCTAAAGCGAGACTTGCCCCTGAAGCTCTAGTGGCTACTGAGGCCGGAGCAATTTTGGCTATCACAGAGCAACTAACTACTGCTGTTGAGGTCCCTTTTCCGGATCTAACTTCCTTACCATGTTTTGGAGTGATGGAGGCAACCAGCATCGCTAGTCCTTCCAGTCCCTCTGATCCTTCTCAAAAGAAGCGGAGGATTGCTAAGGGGAAGAAGAAGGCGACCCCTCAAAACCCGTCAGGAGTTAACCTCACAAAGCCATTGGCTGAGCCCGGCTCCGAAACAGAGGTGCATGCTCAGACACTTATTGAAAACTTCGACATGATTTTAGGCAACGATGGCATGATCAATGCACTAGAGAGTGAGGAACTCTCCCTTGAGAGGCTGGCGGGATATGCAACTCAGTAGGGTTACACAGCTCGACAGGGTCTAACAATAAGTGTCCTTTCTCACCTTAGCCGTTTCATTTGTTATTAAGTCTGACCTTGTTGCTTGTTCCTACAGAATGTACTATCATTGATGAAGATTGTCATTACATGCGAGGACTAGGATAAAGAGAAATCGCCTCTCATGGACGAGCTAGGGGCCCGATGAGCTAAAGTATGGGAACTTAGGGAAAAAGTAAAGGAGTTGGAGACCGCGCTATCTCACGAAGTGAAGCATCGCGAGGATATTCAGGTGGGCTTCGGTCTCGCCACCAACGACCTTAACAAGGCCAGGATAGAGCTTAACAAAGCCTAATCACAATTGCGGGAGATGAATAGGGTGGTCAATACTATTAAAGGGAAAATAAGAGCTGTAGAGCAGGGGGCCAAGGCCTCTACTGAAGAGGCAATGATGCTAAAGAAAGAGCTACTTGTTAAGGAGAAAGTGGCAAAGGTTGAAGCCGAAATGTCCTCGCGTGTGGCAGAGATAGCTACGGATATGAGGAGGACAACTCTTGCTTCATTTTTTTATACTGTGTGGGAAAAATACCCTGATCTAGACTACTCCTTTTTCAATCCTCAAGCCATCGTGGCAGTTCAACAATGGAAAGCTCGGGCTGTAAGGAAGGGTCTTGGTGCCGAAGTTAGTGTCCCTTCTACTAGAGTCACAGTCTAGGGAGAGGGTAACTCCCAAGCTATTGATGTTGTTCCTACGCATGGTGCTCTCGACGTTTTGGCTCCTAGTCCTCAACATGTTGAAGACTCAGCCCCCAAGGTTCCGTCCCCCTAGAATAAGAATTGTATAACTTGACTTTTTGGTGCTCTTGGCACATGTAATGAACTTCATGAACAACTTGTATAGTTTTATTGCAATGGCGCCGAACTCTTTTTATCCTTATTGTTTTCATGCTTGAATGCTTGAATCTCATTTATTCATGCTCAGATAAAAATTTGATATGTTACATCTCGTTGCATCGTACAACATATAACTTAGCATAAAAATCTCTGATCTTATTCCAAAGAATTCAAAGAATTACATTCGTATTTACAATGAATCAATTATAAGGTACCGAGACATTTATTGGTAGTATCGATGGAAGTGCTCGGCATTCCAAGCATGGGGGAATTCTACTCCATTCATATCCACCGAATGGTAGGCTCCATCACTCACGATCCTTTTGATAATGTACAAACCTTCCCAATTTGATCCCAAGGTCCCCTCACTAGGTTTGCGGGCTCCAGGGAGGATGAGACGCAAGACGAGGTTATCTAGTTTGAACTTTCAAGTTCATACTTTACGGTTGTAATACCTTGCTATCTGTTACTGATGGGTTGCGACCCTGAGGCTGGCTCTTTCTCTCGCTTCCTCTAAAAAGTCTAGGTTCGCAGCGAGCATCTGGTTATTATCTTCTGGGTCGAAAGTGACTCTACACTATGTAACGACCTCAAGTTCTATGGGGATCATTGCCTTACACCCGTCTACCATTAAGAAGGGGATTTCCCCCGTGGAGCTGCAAGGTGTAGTCCTATAGGCCCATAATACTGATTGTAACTCATCCACCCAGGCTCCCTTTTTGGCCTCTAGCTTAGTCTTCAAGATCTTTTTGATGATCTTGTTGATGGCTTCTACCTGCTTGCTAGCTTATGGGTGGTCTATGACTGTGAAGCTCTTAACAATCTTGAGGTCATCGCAAAACTTGATGAATTGCTCACTAGTAAACTGGGTCCCATTATCAGTGACGATCTACTGAGGGACCCCAAACCTGCAAATGATGTTGTTCCATACAAACTTTTTAACCTTAGAGGACGAGATCTCAGTGAGTTCTTTTGCCTCCACCCATTTGGTGAAGTAGTCTATAGCCACTAACGCATACTTGCAATTTCCCCTAGCCTTAGGGAGTGGTCCGATCAGGTCTATCCTCCAAATTACAAATGGCCATGGGCTTGTTATCTGCTTCGAGTAGGCTGGTGGAGCTCGTGGCACTTTTGCAAATCTCTAGCATTTTCATACCTCTTGTCAGGTCGATAGCATCTTACTTCATGGTCAGCTAGTAAAATCCCTGTCAAAGGGCCTTTTGTGCCAAGGATAGCCCCTCAGTGTGGTTTCCACAATGCCCTACATGAATCTCCTCCAAGACAGTACTGTAATCTTCACTATCTATGCATCTCAAAAGTGGGGTTGTGAACCCTCTCTTATAGAGTATGTCATTGTGGATGCAGTATCTGGCTGCTCGAGCTCGCAGACGTCGTTCCTCGAGTCTATCATTCGATAACCTTTCATTCTGCAGGTAATCCAAGATCGAATTCATCTAGGAGTTGGGCACTTTGGCTATTGCCATGACAACATCTTGATATTCGATACTACAGGATGGAAAGACCTCTATTGAAATTGCCCCTGTGAGGTCAGGATCATCATGGATAGACAAAAGAGCCAAAGCATCAACGTGCATATTCTGGGCTTACGGGATCTGAGTGATCTCAAATTGTTGGAAAGAGCCTAGCATCTCTTAGACTTTGTGGAGATATCTCATCATTTTCTCCCCCTGAGCTTGGTATTCACCTTTTATTTGACAAATAATTAATTGTGAGTCGCTAAAAATCTTTATTCTCTCAGCATGCAACTCTTTGGCTAGTCTTAAGCCCGCCAACAAGGCCTCATATTCAGCTTCATTATTTGTGGCCTGAAAGCCAAACCTCAAGGCACTGAAGACTTTATGTCCTTCCAGACTAATAAGAAGCATTCCTGCTTTGGCCTTTTGATCACTAGACAACCCATCAACGAACAGTTCCCACCATGGTGTCTCAGGGACTTCTACCTCATTTTGTATGAGGCCTGTGAATTCGACAATGAAATCAGCCAGTGATTGGCCCTTGATAACTGTTTTGGGCTTATACTCAACGTCGAATTGTGTAAGCTCAATTGCCTATTTAAGCAATCATCCTAAGGCATCTGTCTTCTGCAAAACTTGTCTTAGTGGGTACTAAGTGAGGATCCTGATGCTGTGGGCTTGAAAATATAGCCGTAGCTTCCTTGAAGCGATGACTAGGTAGTATATGAGTTTTTCCATAGGTGAATATCTTGTCTCTGTATCCAGCAATCTTTTACTTGCATAGTAGATGGGGAGTTGAATTCCTCCCTCTTCTCGTGTAAGTTTCGTGCTCAAGGCATGCTGGGATACACCCAAGTATACAGTTAATCTTTCACCCTCTTTTGGCTTGGAAAGGAGAGGTGCTTGCCTGAGATATATCTCAAGTTCTTGAAATGCAACCTCACATTCAGGGGTCCATTCAAACCTCTTTGCTTTCTTGAGGACGTCGAAGAAGGGAACACACTTGTCCATTGCCTTAGAGATGAATCTGCTAAGCATAGCAATCTGACCATTTAGGCTTTGAATGTCTTTTGGTCTTATGGGAGAACGCATATCGAGTAGTGCCCTAATTTTCTCTAGGTTTGCTTCAATCCCTCTGTTATTAACTATAAAGCTAAGGAACTTGCCCGAGGCTACTCCGGATGCACACTTGTGCGGGTTAAGCTTCATCCGATACCTCCTCAGGGTTTGAAACATCTTGTCAAGGTCACAGATGTGATTGACAAGCTATTTGGATTTCACCAGCATATCATCTACATATACCTCCATAGTCTTGTCGATCTGTTCTTGGAACATCATGTTTACCAATCGTTAATAGGTTACCCCCACATTCTTAAGTCCAAAGGGCATCACTTTGTAACAGTACAACCCATGATCGATGATGAATAAGGTATGCTCTTCATCTTGTGTAACCATCAAAATCTGATTATACCCTGAGTAGGCATCTATGAAGCCAAGCAGTTCATGTCCTGCCATTGCATCCACTAGCTGGTCTATCCTCGGTAAAGGGAAGCTATCTTTAGGGCATGCTTTGTTAAGAACAGTGAAGTCAATACACATTCTCCACTTTCCATTCTTCTTTTTAATGAGTACAAGATTAACCACCCAAGTGGGGTATCGGGCCTCTCGAATGAAATTGTTTGCTAGAAGCTTGTCCACCTCTTTTTTAAGCATCGCATATTGTTCGGTGGTTATTGGTCTCTTCTTCTGGCAAACTGGCTTAACCTGGGGGTTGATATTTAATCTATATGACATTATATTCAAATCCATGCCCTCCATATTTTCATGGTTCCAAGCAAAAACGTCCACGTTTGCCCTAAGAAAACTCGTCAATTGTGCCTTCATATCAGGTGGCAGGCATTTCCCCAGCTTGAGGCATCTCTGCTCATCCGCCTCACTCACTCGCACGTCCTCTAGTTCCTCGACTGGTCCAGTGGCTCGTTCAGCATCCACCTCTCGAGGATTGAGGTCGTAGCTGACCCTTTTCTCACTTGTCACTTGGGGCTCTCCCCCGGACACAACATTTACTTTCTTCCCTTAGGCCCCAAGTTTGACTGCCTCTTCATAGTAGTGTTGGGTTACTTGCTACTCCTCGTGCACACATCCAATTCCACCAGGGTTAAGAACTTGATTGTTAATGTCCTGGTTGATGTTACCATGTCGAAATCATTCATGGTAGGTCATCCCCGCACCACATTGTAAGCTGAGGGACAATCTATGATCAGAAAGCCTGCCATAACGGTTGCTTGCCTATCACGATCTCCCAGAGTTAGTGGGAACTCATTCTGTCCTACTGAGAGTATTCCATCTCCGGTGAAGCCATAGAGGGGCTCAAGTGATAGGTCCAGCTAATTCTCATTCACGTCCATCTGGTCGAAGCACCTTTTGTACATCACATTTACAGAACTCCTAATATCCACCATGATCCTTCTTACTTCGGCATTAACGATCTTCACCCCGGATGAGTATCACATCGTTATAAGGGTAATGGACCCCCTGTGCATCCTCCTCTGTGAAGGAAATGTTATCGGGAGTTATCCTAGCCTTCTTGGCAAGCCTTTCACGCTCCACGTGACTCATCAAAAGGACACGTCTCGTCGCTCACACATAACGATCACACAATCGATTCGAGGTGTCTGCAATATGAGGTCCACTGTGTATGGTAAAGATGGTCCTCATGGATGGCATTTCCTTATGCTCAGGAGTCTGGTGGTGTTGCGATGCAGATGGCTATGGACGCAGGGGTCACTGCCTCGAGGATCTCACCACATAGTCTCTCAGACGGCCTCTTTTGATGAGGTCTTCAATGGCATCTTCCAATGCCCAACAGTCTGATATGTTATACCTAACCTTGCTATGATAGGCATAGAATTTATTGCAGTTCCTCTTTTCAATAGGGGTCTTCATTGGCCTGGCTCTGTCGAAGTCTTCATTATCTCTTTCTGTCGCATAGATCTTGTATGGCGCATCTGACAGGATAGTGTAGGTATCATAGTGACGCTGATATTGAAATTGTTCATTTCGAGCCTTCTTCATGGTTCGGCCTCCAAAACCCCCCCTTTCGGCTGTCTTTACTACCATCGCCTCCATTTCTTTTCCTACCTTGGAAGGAGGTATTGGTTTCTTTTTTCTTGCTTGGCTTCTTCGCACCGAAGGTTTCCTCCTATCGAATCTCCTTGGCAGCTCGTTCATAAAATTCACCTAGACTCTTGACAAGGGACTTATATATGTCCTCATATAATTTCGCATCCTTTCAAAGTCTTACTGAAATTGTTGTGAGGATACTTTCGTCAAACGGATTGTCCACATTACCGACTTCTTATTGGAACCTAGTGATGTAGTCCTTGAGTGATTCATCTTTTTGTTGAAAGACTGTCGCCAAGTGGCAGGAGGGGGCAGGCTATCTCTTCAGCATTCTATATTGATTGAGGAACTTTGTTTGCATTCCTCCTAGCTCCTTATGCTACTAGTTGGAAGGCTTCTAAACCACGTCTGTGGTACTTCTTCGAGTGTGACTAGGAAGACTTGGCATTTTACCAGCGGGCTAGAGGTCTGTAGGTCCATCTGGACGTTGAAAGTGTCTAGGTGGATGTAAGGGTCACTATCCCCATTATAGAGGGGAATGTTTGGGATCTTGAATCTATGGGAAAGGGGCTCTGCCTCGATCTGGCAAGAAAGTGGAGTTCTCTCCTCGTGGGACTCCTAGTTCCCCTGGGATGTAGAGTTTTTCTCCAATTGTTCCATCCTCTAGAGCAACTCTTCAACCATCGAGTCTCAAGATTTTGACCGTTAACTAGAGGTCTTTCGACTCCTTTCTTCTCGCTTACTATGAGAATGTCGGTCTAACATTCTATACTTATTACCATGCTTATGATCGGACAAGTCACAATCTGTCTCTTGCTTGTTGTTGATTTCACGTGAGCTCTTACTCTTATACGAGCTTTCATATTGGCGATCATCCTCCCTGTCCTTCTAGTCCTGGTGGACTTCAGACCTTAACTATGAGTTAGACGAGCATAGCGAGCTAGTCCAGTGGCGTTCAACCCTGGCCTACTCTTCATGTTGAGGCCCTGACTGATGACGTCCAGCCTTGGGTGCAACCACTTCATCCTACCTTTACGCACCTTGGGCACGTGTTTGAGCTAATACTCGCACCATATCGGCCAGTTCTTTCATTATATTCTCTAATGCTTTCGGGTGCCGGTCAAGTGCCTCTTGGCACTGGTGCCAAATCTGGGCCTCATCGGTTTCATGGACTATGGGTCGGTGTTGGACAAAGGAAGTTATGTCGGTGTTGGCACTGGCCATGGGAGTAGCTACGTCCCGCTACTGTACCTGGCCTTTGGGTTGGCCAGTGGGAGCTTCTAGACTCCTGGTAGCTTTTCCTTTTGCCATTGTATTCGAAATAGCTTATCAAAGACTGAAAATAAAGAATGTGCAATAGGGGCCCTTCCTCTAGTGCCAAAATGTTGACACCAAAATCCGGTCAACGAGTTAAGTTTAGTGTTACCCCTAACTGCAAGCTAAATGTGATAGAAAATAGTGGAAGAAGGTAATAAAGAAGAGGAAGAAACAGCAACACCAAGAGTTTATCGTGGTTTGGCTAAAACTAGTTTGGCCCCTATGTCTACGTTAATCTTTTATTATGCACTACAAGGTTTGGTTTTATAGGGTATGAATACAGCAATGGAGTTATCTCTATATGAACAGTGTTCACTCTTAATACTGGTAGAGTTTTTGCATGTATCTGTGTTCTCTCTCTCTATATGGTGACCTCCCCCTTCTATTTATAGAAAGGGGGAGGGTTATAAGTATAATTTCATAAGCAACAAAATGATTACTTCCGTGGTATCTGACATTTAATGCTTGGCACCGAATAATTAATGCTAGGCAAATCATTATTGAATTTTTGGGGAGCTGATGTGTAAGTTTGGATGCTGAGCTGTTAGCAAGAAACGTGTGCCTTGGGTTACTGACTGGGTTTCGTACAAGTATCCATTGTTAAAAGGTGAGCTAGAAGTTGAGCGAGCTAATGACTCTGGCAAGCCTTGTCATCTGCATCTGGTCATTCTTCTGGAGGTCATGGGCTTCTCATTGAGAGGTTGAAAGTCTCTTCAGCGAGCTGCACCCTTTCATTTGCGACATCGCGAGATGCCTCTAACTCGTGCCTGACAATCTGGGTCCTCGCTCAGCGACTTCGAACTCCGGCCTGGACCTCCATCAGTCTAAGTAAGCCTCCAATTGGACCTTGACCAAGCCCAAAATGTGCTCCCGAAAAATTCCTACAACATGTTCTGATATAGAACTCTTGTCCTAAGCTATTCCATTTGGCTTAGCTTAATTAGTTATGGCAGTTGAGGTTGCATGCAAGGTACATACTAAACAAAGATAGTGACTATATGCTTTATATGCTATTAGACCAAAAAATAAGCATATTGTTAAAGACAATAAGCCTTCACACTGCATACAGGGTAGATACTAAACAAAGACAGTGGCTATATGTTCTATATGCTATTAGACCAAAAAATAAGCATACTCTTAAAGACAATAAGCCTCCACACTGCATGCAGGGTAGATACTAAACAAAGATAGGGTAGAAATATATATTGTTTTTTTGACCATGTACCAAACACGTGAAGAAAAGTGACAGCCATCTAACTACACAACAATTCTCTTAGCAAAATTAAGAGTCTTCAATTCACTTTTAACTAAACTTACTAGATCTTTATTTTTGATTTAATCCACACATCCTGAAATAAATAAGTGTCATTCTGATATTCTACTATTAACAAACAATATATTTGTTGTTTTCAAGCTTAGCTTTTACATTATTTCAATAAATAATTTATGAATCACAGTTGAATACTGTATTATTTCAACATTATAGCATAGCACTTTTAGGAAAAAGGACCAAAGACTACACAGAATATTCTTCCTCCTTGATTATTGGCCTTCCCTCTCTTCAAATACTAATTTCTGTGGTTTCTAGTTGGAGGCACATCCAAGTTCTTGAACTTGAATATGGAATATTGTCATTATGATTACATATTTGGATCAGTTTTGTTGTAAATGATTAAAAATGGTCATAATTACATTGGATTATTTTTGAAACATTTCTCATAGACAATTAACTCGGTTTCACTCTCTCCATCTCCTATACACTCTACAAGTTTTTTTTTTATTACTAAAAATTAAGTTATGCTTTTCCTGCTTTGCTCTGTACGTGCAAATAAAGCAAAAGAATCTACTGAATCCTGAGATTATCATAATAGAATACTGTCTATGTCAGCTACATCTACAACATACCTATTTTTTTATGTCAACACATTGAAATCTTTACATAAAGGAAGGACATTAGAGAAATGACATACACTATTGCTAATAGACCAGAGTAGTAACGCTCCCATAGTATTTGAAATCTTCTCCATCCCCCAAGATCCCAAATCTTTATGGTGACATTTCCCTTTGTAACTTTTTGCATATTGAACCCAACCTGCACAATATCATGGTAGTAATAATAGGTTTCTATGACATATCTACAAAATCTTCAAATTATCACTTAAAATTTTTTCAGGGAAAAGATACTTACAATTGGGATCGGGTCCTCACTGTAGCCTCTTGTCTGGTACATATCAAATGATTAGAATTTGTTAATAACTTACCATTGGAATCATGTCATCTGTCATCAAAATGGAATTTTAGGATTTGATTGTATTAAATTACAGCAATTGCATTAACAAGAGAAGTCTTTCTTGCATTCTGAAGGCCCACGAGGGTAAGTTCCATCTCCTATTTTCAAAAGAGGATGACATACAGAAATCTAGTAAGAATCGAAAAGCTATTCAAAGGAACCAGTATATAAACCATGCTACTCATATAACCCACATGGTACAAGTTTAATAATGTTCTATCCAAACAATGTCTTAGTTGTCCATGAGAGGACATTATGTAAAGATCAACTTAAGGAAATGCAAGTAAGCTACTATCATGAAATCTTGAAGCTTGAAACTATAAATTCTTGCAACAATGTAATTAATCCTTAAAGAGATCTATAACATCATGCATGTGAACTCAAGTTAGAATCAAACAAC